>JBBYHK010000010.1:1552460-1564522 GCA_038382065.1 Adansonia grandidieri
AGCCCTGAGAACGCTTTGCAGGCCGACCAAGGTCGTTGCTGTTAGTTACCATGCATTGTCTCCTCTGCTGAGCAATCCAGGTGATGTCTCTTCAAGAGCAAGCCGCGGTGGGAGATAAGATGGGTGACAAATAATATATCTGCAGGCTTATATAAGAGGAGTGGTATATAGAGAGGAAGAAAGATTGAATTCTTCGCATTTTTATGGGAAATTTTGGACTTAGCTTGGTAGGTGTTTCAGCGTAAAGAGCAACAATTTTGGAGTTTTGTTCAATTAGGTGAACATTGAAATAGTCCCCGCTATATAGATGGTACACTAGGCATGCAATTTTCGTTGCCTGAACTAGCAATGAATTGTAGAAATAATTAATTAAAGGGTAAAAAGGCGTTAACAATGGCCACTAATTCAAAGTAGGGGGGGTTTTAAAATAACAAAAACAATTACGACGCTGTTTTTTTTATGCCCAATCATCTACTGTAGCTAGCAATTTGAAAGCAACTGCCCATGCGTTGCTGTATCTTCACCTTGTGCCTGTCACACAATGATGTATAGCTAGGTTCGCAACAGCAAATTTGTTTCGACGCAATATGTATGTATGTCGCCTTATTTTATTCCAGAAAAATGTTTTGCTACAATCTTTCGACATAAATTGGAACTTGGCCTCCATTTCCACTAAAATTTTCGCTATAATACAAACTCATATACTGTTATAAATGGAATTGGGTCCCCAAAATTGAAAGACAGTATTTTTAGAGATTCATCATAAGAAATTGAACATATATAATTTTGAATATTAATGTTTAATTATGTTCATCTATTATTTGCACAATGTACACTCCCAAATGTATGCGTAAACTTGGTTAATTTCTCATCGAAATTAATGAAAAACCTCGTATGCTTACGTCAAAGAAGAACCTAACTTATCTATAAGCTTCAGATAGTTTTCTTTGTAAAATAATTAATATATAAACAGTGAATTAAGATCCACAAGTTGGCATAAACTTTATTATAGTCCTAAACGTTATTACTAAATTAATTACTATTTTATCTATTGACATAAACAAAATTCATTGAAGAACTGTTTCCTATTGAATGAAAGGGGTTGGTGAGATGATCATTTTTCTCCAACCAAATCCAATTCTAATTGCATCAGTTATCTTAATAATTTGCATCACTGGAGATGCGTGTCATGGATCATGATGATCCTAAATTATTATATTAGTCGATGGATTCATCGTAATATCCCACAACATAACTGCACGTCGATATGCTATATATATATATATATATATTATAAAACTCTTTCCAATCTATTAAAAGGAAAAAATGAACAACTTGGGATTTGACATCAGAATTGTATTATTAGGCTGATCAATTCAGCCTAAACAGGACCAGAAATTTGCCTACTCAATATTTAATCTCGATTGGCAAATTGTTTCACTAAAAAAAATTGATAAAGGGAAAAAGGAAAATATCTGCAATGCTAGCCTAGCATTCATTCCATGATGCTATCCCACATTAAGAATTGTTAATATTTATACATTTTCTCTGTCAGAGATTTCCAAATCTACTCTGACAAAACCTAAGGACACCAATTCTTGTCTGCATTCGCATCCCATTGCCTGGACAGCCCTTGGCTTGAATATTCATTTATTATATATGTATATGCTATAATTCTGAATGTTTATCTGTTTTGACAATCCTCCCACAAACTTTTGCTTCTTACAGCATTAGGATTAATAATTAATTATAATGTTGAGCCTAGGAGTGCAGATGAACAGTAATCTGATGATCTCCTTTCTCAAAAAGAAAAATAAATCAGTATATGATTACACAATATTAGGTGCCATGCATACAACAGAGACCTGCAGGGGAAATGAAATTAACTGATTTAGCTCATGCAGAAATGCAACAAAGCCATTTTTTCTTATAATTTTGCTTATCCGAGTCCTGATATCTCTTCTTGGACGGTGTATTCCCGGACGCCTTGGCGGCCTTCTTCTCGTCCCTAGCCTTTGCGAAAATCACCGTGAACCCTTCTGCTGTAGCTGGATCGTTCACATCCCATTCCCCGAATCTTGGTAAAGGCCTCTCTCTTTCATCTGATGCCGCCATTAACGATCAAACAACGTTATCAATCTCAAGATATATAATAATCTGATATTTGACAGAGGCAATGCAATTATTGATCACAACGCAAGGTTTTTTTTTTTTTTTTTTGAGGTGAATAATCCTTTAAAAGGCAGGAACAAAAAGCTCAAGGTAATCTGTTTTTCCTACGCACTGTACTCGTAACCAACACGTAGCTTACCTACACCATTCATTAACCTGCAGCCGTGTCAAAAACGGTGTGCTTTCTTTTGTAAATCCTGCGGATTATGCGGACAGAATATCGAAACAAATTAGATGCTTCTACTTTCTAGTTCTAATTTTCGAGTTTCGGTTTTTCCTGTTCTGATATCATGATATATGAATGAGATGTTTTCTAATCTTGTCGTTAGATGTTATTAATTACTGTTGTTTCCTGCTGAACACAACCCAAACTTGGCATGTTAAATTATCCAAAAAAGAAAAAAAAATTAATTAGCGTAATAATGGCCTCTGGTTGGTTGTATGCTGATGATGTTATTACATTATTATTTTAATCTGTCCTTATCTAATTTTTATCTTGACTTAAAGACCCATGGCTGTGATGACGCTCTATCAATTGGAACTTTTGCATATGCATAGATTAGAGTGGAAATAACGTTGCTATTTGATAACCCAAATAATTGTGTGGCATGAGTGTGAAAACAAATTATGTCCACGAAAGAGAATTAAGACAAGTTTATGTAAGTTCACTCTTGGAAAAGAATAGTCATAGATCTTGAAACAAAATTTATTTCAAATCTTATAAAGAATAAGGATACTGGGAAGAAATAAAAAATATTTGATCTAGCATCTCAAAAATTTAAAGAAATTGAAAATAATTAATAATAATATTCAAAAGATGAAAAATCATTTTTAAAAGTTTTAAGAATAAAAAATCATTCTTAACAGTCCTCTAAAACCGTCTCTAAAAACTTTGGGGGATAACATTCTCCAACACTGTTTAAATTAATTATGAAGTTTATCCCTACTACAGCTAAAATCAACATAGAGAGGATTTTTTTTTTTTTTATCATCCTTTTATCTCGTTCTTAAAAATCTCTTATTTTATAGTGTAGGATTCTGATTTTAGAGAAGTTAAAAGAAGGAAAATATGGATAAGAAAAAAGCTAGAATGGTAGAGAAAAAAAAGTTGTTGGATATCACTGAATCTTAAACTTAGTCCAATTAATTCATATAATCACTTTTGAAAAATGACATTTAGCAAATTCAAAGTTCATTCACAATCTCTTTCTCTATCCCTAGAGTGCGACCACCTTTATACTAAAAAAATTATTGGATGTCATTGCTACTCGGCAATCAAGCAACAAACGGGTAAGATTACTAACTATTTAAAGCTTTAGGGATTAGTTTTATCCAATTAATTAAATAATTAAAAGTTATTAATATTTTTTTTCTAAATACTTTTCAACTTTCAAGTTTACTGACTAATGATATGCAAACATAAATACGTGATATATAAATAATTAAGTATAGTGCTAGAGAATGTCCTAAATAAAGTGTCGGATATTGAGATGCAGACTAGATTGTCCTCTTAAGAAAATATGTGCTCCTTAATGATAATAACCAATGTAGAAAGGTTGTATTGAATGCGATCATGCAAAAGTAAAAAATAAAAGCTCCACTAAAATTGACATTTTCTTTATTCAATTAACTAATTAAAACTCTTAAAAAACTTAGGAAAACATTTTAAAAAAAGTAATGATGAAACAATTACATAAGGAATTAACTTTGAAAATTAGATGCTTGAAAATGAAAATTGAATCCTTTTTATAGCACAGGATTGAAACAACACAAATAAAAAACATTTATGTTTTAATTTTTATTTATAACTTTCACAAATTTCAATTTACAGTTTTCAGAGTATGTGTTGAAGGGGAGGTCTTTATGGCATATCTCTGAGGCACAGAGTAATAGTTAGAGCTGGAGGAAACTGCTTAAATTGAGACGATTGGCAGACATTTTGTGAGATAGCAAGGGGATGGAAGCTATGCTTGGAAGCATTTTGGAGCAAAATACTAGGTTAGCAAAGTCTGGCAAGATCTCAGGACAAAGAAGTAAAAGCTGGGATGGGATTGACGGCTATGGTTTCCTTTCCATATTCCAAGACATTCCTTACTAACTTGGATGACCATTGTGAATAGATTTCCGACTAAAGATAGGCTTTTATCTTGGGAGATTGAGATTGACGGGACATGTGTTCTTTGCCACTCTAAGTAGGACTCGAGAAAAAACATTTTCTTTGAATGCGAGTTCTCTAAGCTTATATGGTAGGGGATATTTGAACTTTGCAAATTGCACAGAGATGTTAAAAGTTAGGAGAGAAAGTTTTGTCAGGCAGTGAAGAAGTTCAAAAGGAAATCCTTCCTTCAGTCATCCTCAAACTAGCATGGAATGCTCTAATTCACCAAGTTTGGATGGAGAGAAACAACAGAGTGCACAGCAAATCACCAGAAACCACTAAGCAAATTCTGATTCATATAAAAAAAATGTAGTTAGATGGAACTTAGGAGGATTAAAAAATAAAATACATGACTGTGTAAATAGACATCTTTGTATAGCTTGGGGATTGAACCCCTCAATGTTTTTCTTTGATTCCTAGCAAGTCTGCTGGGGAAGTTTGGATGTAGCAATTTTCACTGCTTTCTCGGATAAATGAAAACAAATCGCTTATCCGAAAATGAAACTTATAGTAATAGATTCCGTTTAATGACTATTAGGGTAAAGTATAAAAAATATTATGTAGTTTAGGTAACACTTAGCCTCTTATATTTTACTTTTCCTGTGCTTTCATTTCATCTACAATATCCATTTTACCTTCATGGTGATTTCTCTCCTCCTCTTCTTCCACCCCAACCTCCATCCCTCCTGCGAACCTCTCGAAGACTGCTAAATACCTGATCTCCAAGGTTGACGGCCTCTTGAACTGGTCCGTCATGGGTCCGTCTAACCATGACCTTTAATCACGCATAACAATGCTTCCCGCTCCGATTTTGACGGTGCTTCCCAAGTGAGTTTAATCTCATTTTTAGGGATTATTTTAGATTTGGGAGATTATGAGAATGCGAAATTTTTTATTTGATAATTTAATAATCCTTTTATTTTCATTTTTATATTTTAGAATTGGGAGATAATGGGAACATGAAATTTTTAGGGATTATTTAATAATTTAATAGTCCTTTTATTTTTATATTTTCTATCTTAGATTTGAGAGATCATAAGGACGTGAAGTTTTGCAATCCCGAGGAAAATCTCTAATGGAGGAGGAAGCAACCATTTCTTCTAGTCGAGGGTTTACTTGTTGAGCTGAGCTTTCTTTTTCCTCTTCTTTTGAAGTAGCTGAAGGACATAACGCGATAAAACAAGTTTTTATTTTTCTTTTATTATTCCTTTTTAATGTTCATTGTCGTTTACTACTCTTTTCGTTCAGTATTCTGTTTTTAGGGTAACTAAATGCGGGAATAATTGCCAAATTTAATTCTTGAATACTCTATTTGATTTGTGCCAAGATTATACATGCAGATGATCCTTTATTTTCTCATCATATAAAAGATTGCAGTTTGATTTTGACTGAATTCCTTTGATGTTGTAGAAGTCTTTGATTTGATATAAATCTGATTAGTGAATTTCAAATAACAAAGATGTTGATCCTCTGAAATTTACAAACTTTTATTGTACAAAATCATTTTTTTTTTTTTTTTTAGTTTTAATAGCCCTATGATAATTAACGATGAATTTTCGAAGTTTAAAACAAGCAAAATGGACCTTTTAAGTCATTTTTTAATGACATTAAATTTATTATAAACGAAATTAAAGAATTAAAGAGGTAAGTATTAGTTTTTAAGCTACCGGATTGAGCGCTAATAGCCTTAAACTCCAAAGTTTTTTTTTTTTTAATTTACCCTGATCTATATATAATATATTTTCAACTCTCCTACCGGAATAAATAAGGGTAAAATAGGTATTCAAAATTAAATTCCATTTTAATTATTTTAAATTAAATTAATTTTAAGAATAATAATGGATTGTATATGTCCTAATTACCTAATATTAAATATAGGCATGATTGACGCTATTTATGATATTCTTTATTGTAATTATATTATACCCCTATTAAATTTCTTTCATTTTTCATATTCATTACTGTTATTATATCAAAACCTCTATTAAATCTAAATGTTCTTTTTTTTTTCCTTCTTTACCTCCTTCTCTTAACATCTCAAAAGCATTCTCTTTGTTTTTCTCCTTTTTTACCTCTTTACGTTTCAAATTTCTTCGTACTTTTTCCTCACTTCAATCCCATATTTTAGTTACCCCTATTAATGATATTCATCCAATTCCCTTTTGATTTTCCAATAATTTATAACTTTGTCTAGGGTCATCTCAATAACCTTTTTTATTTCAATTTTAGAAAGTATTTTTCCATTTTTCTCATAATTTAATGCTTGATAAAAAAATTTTTAATCATATTTCTTTGAATTTCAAGTTAATTCTTTGATTAATTTTATCTTACTATTACTTTTAATAATTTCAGTTTTTTTTTTTTTTTGTTTTTTGTGTATAAAATTCAAAACCATTGACGAGTAATTTATTGTAAGTTATGAAAGTAAATAATTTAAAATGTATTTTCTTTTCAGGGTTATTTATGTTAAACGTATTGAATCGAATATAAATCCTCTTAACGTCTCAAGCCGAAGTCTTTTGCTATAATTTTGGGATTCATAGTGCTGAGTGTTGAGTGATGACCGGTGTATTTAACCCAATTGCTAAGGAAAAATAGACAATGAGAACACCCCATTGAAGACGGCCGTCCTTACCTGGTCCATCTTAAAAGTTTATTCACATTATATATGTATATAATATGCATACTTTTTAATGGCCTCAGTCAGACATTAAACTAATCAATCCCAACCTAGCATCCCGTAGAAGACCCGAGTTAGACGTAACCTGAAATGGAGGACCTTCTGCTTCATTGCTCTGAAAACCACGCACCTCGATCGCCTGTGGATTTCCTGGAGCGAGCTGCCGATGTTTATGGGGATAAGATTTCCATCGTTTACGGCACCCTTAGGTTCTTCTGGAGAGAAACTTATGAAAGATGTCTCAGAGTTGCTTCTGCTTTGGCTCAACTGGGGATTTCTCGGGGTGATATTGTAAGTTTGGCTTCTTAGCACCATTTTAATGGACCAAATCATGCACTATTTCCTTGAAAAAGGTAGGTTAACTAATTTGTTATCGAGTCGCTTTGATTTCGATTGCCTTTTACGCTTTAGCATTACACTTTACAACAATAGGACTCAATTAGACAAAAGCAAACTCTCTTTGTTTCTTCTTTAGCTATATATCTAGTGAATATAGATGATACTTATTTTTTCACCAAGGACAAGATTTAGAGGTTTGAAGATCGGTCCTTGTTCAGTTTTAGACAAGAAGATGAGATTTTTTTTTTTTTTTACCTAGAAGAAAAGGCAGAAAAATAAAGAATTGATAACGCTTAAGCTCAAATTGTACCGGTTCTAACCAATTATAAACAAACTCTAGTTTTGGTTTACTTAATTAGGTAGAATTTCGATCCATGATGATTTGAAAATTCTGCAAAATAGAAAACGATAAGTCAATAAGATTTAAAACAATATAAGGTAGAAATGAAATGGGCAAAAATTTTAGTAGGTTCTTTCTTACATTTTGACTTGCCTATTTGTGGCTATGCTAAAAGCTTTTGGTCAATCGGTGTTAATTAGATGCTCTTCGATTTAAGTTTTGTTTGGTAGGATAAAAAAATTTAAAAAAATTAAAAATTAAAAGAGGAAAAAAATGAAAAAGATGAAAAAAATATTTTTTTTCTTTCCGTTAGTATGCTTAGTAAGAAAGGTAGAAAAGTAGAAAGAAAAAATAATTTTCTTTTCTCTTATTACTTGGTATTATTGAAAAATAAGAAGAAAGAAAATAAAAAGTATTTTGTTTTACTATTACACCCATTAGAAGTTAAAATTAAAAAATAAAATTTAAAAAATGATGGATAATCTTATAAATATACTCACAGGACACACCATTGTCATTTTCTTTTCTCTTCTCTTTCTAATTTAGAATGATTTGTTTTTATTAATAAATTTAAAAAATAATAATCTTTTTAATTTTCTTTCCTCTCATTTTTTTTTCTAACCAAGTACACCTAAGATTTATTTTCCTTTTACTTTTCCACCCTCTTTTATCAATCATTTTACTTTTTCACCTAACCAAGCACATAATTATTGATTAGCTGTGAAATCATTGGATGCCAAATATATAAGAATTCAGCTATCTAGATTCATTATCTGTAAGATTCATTAATCAGTTTTGGAGCCCAAAATCGGCATTCATATATTTAGGTTAATTAGGAATGAATTCACCAACCATAATTAGGTTATCAAAGAAATTTTTTTGTCTCTTCATTAAAAATTAATTCTACAATAAAACTTCAAAAAATAAAGGTTCGATAAATTGATAATCTTGATTAACTAATAAAATCTAGATGTCTCATTCGAATTAGTGTTTGAAAATAAAAATATTGACCTCGCCAAATGCATAAGGTAATAATTTTTTTTTATAATTCTTTAAGAAGCAACAATATACAAATTTAATAATTCCTCAAAAAAAATTAAAAAAAAAAGGCTTATATAATAGAGTAAGAAAATTCTTACATCCCAAAACATGCGTTTAAAGTTGTTTGTTTTGTCTTTGTATCTAAATCAAACTGAACAAAATCCTTAATGTTTTGCAATGCACACGCTGTATTTAGTATACTCTTTTGATGTTGTAGCAAGTAGTTTTTTCATGTAACTATGAATGGTTGTCTCTATCCAGTGTTTTCATTTATAAGTCACTCATACATCTTAGTATAAGAAAATCATAATATACCTATATAAAAGATTGAAAACATACATTTTTTTCTGATAAATTACTAAATTCTAAATTTATTTATCTATAATTAAATAATTTCTTTAAAATTATATTTTTCTTAATCAAATAGTATTATTTTATAGAGATTCTGTAGTGACTAGAAATAGAAGCAAAAGAATAGGGAGCGTCAAGGTCAACTTCCCCAACCAAGCTCAATTATGGATTGATAAATGCTATTTTTCTTTAATTAATAAAGTTTGCGTTTCTCTTCAACAAATCAAAAAATATATATAAAATATATTTTCTACCGACGTTGATATATATATATATATATATATTATAAAAAATAAAATTGTTTAAACAAAATAAAATAAAAAAATGAAGAACATGTTGGTGGTCCCCTTTGAACCTAACTAGTCATTAATCAAATATGCAAAGTCAGGTTGCAGTATGCTTAGTGCAAGTCTTCCAAGGAAGTCAACTTAAATTAGGTTATAAAATCAAACGTAGTTTAACTATTTAAGTTAAGTCATTGAATAAAAAAAGTTGCAAAAAACAAAGGCTAGCTTTTAAAAAATCATAGTCGGCTTATTAATATAGTTAGATCAAATTGCCGAATTAACGGTAACGGGGAAAAAAATGGTCCAATTATAGGGTTTTGTGTGATTTTGGAAGGTCGCTATGAAAGTGAGATATTTCCCCTTTCTTTTTTTATTCTCAATGGCTTATAGGCTATGGACAAATGACCAGAAATAATAAATACTATTAAGTATTTATTATTAAGGCTGTCATGTCTTCATTGCTTTATTTTAGGAGCTAGGAGGTGGTTCAATGGTTTAATAATCCATTCCTGTCAAGCGTCGACTGTATTTAGTTAAATGATTGGGAAAGGTTATTTTAAAAAATGGATCAAATTCCTCCCTTGTCTCCGGGAAGATTCATGTGTATATGCAATCTGTAAATTGTGGAAGAATACGATCAAATTAATTAATATATAGTCTGCCATGTAAAACAAATGCATGGCTGCTCATCAGCTTCTTCGGAAACCTAAAAATGGAGAAGAAAAAGAAATGGGGTGGTGGGCGGGTCGTGGTTACATCTAATAAACTAGTAGTAATTTTGATTACTGTCCCAAAATATCTTGTAGCTATTCAGCTAATTATAATTAAAACAGTATTGATTTTTCTTTGCAATTGACATTGAATTTGTCCTTTAACTAATATATATATTTTTTACATCTCTATTGATACTCATCAAATGAGTAGGTTGCAGCTTTGGCGCCAAATATTCCAGCATTGTATGAGCTGCATTTTGCCGTTCCAATGGCTGGTGCAGTTCTCTCTGCACTTAACATTAAGCTTGATGCAGCTACTTTATCAGTGATACTAGAAAAACTGGAAGCCAAATTTATCTTTGTCGATTACCAATATGTTCACGTTGTCCAGAAAGCACTTGAATTGCTGTCACAAAAGATGGGCAATCAACCTCTCCTGGCTTTAGTCCACGAATATGACCAGCAGGCAACAAATCTAGTGGAAAACGATCTGGCCCCTGGTAGTATCAAGTATAGTGATCTTCTTGGAATGGGAGTTACGGACTTTAAAATAGTTAAACCAAAGAATGAAGGTGACCCAATTTCAGTGAATTTTACTTCCGGCTCAACTGGAGAACCTAAAGGAGTATTATATAGCCATAGAGCTGCCTATCTCAAATCATTAGCATCGATTAAGCAGTACGACATGAAGATTGCCCCAGTGTTCTTATGGACAGTGGACATGTTTCGGTGCAATGGATGGTGTTGCACTTGGGCCATGGCTGCTCTTGGCGGCACCAGCATCTGCCTAAGAAATGTATCGGCAAAAGTCATTTTTGATTCCATTCTTCTTCACAATGTAACTCACTTGTGTGGTGCACCCGCCATTTTGAACATGATTGCGGATGCACCAGTCTCTGAGCAAAAGTCACTTCCCTGTAAAGTTCATCTTATCATTGCCGGTGTACTGCCAATGTCCCAAGTGCTCAACGTTGAAGAATTAGGGTTTACTGTTAGCCATGCGTATGGAATGACGGAGGTCCTTGGCCCGGCAATTGTTAGGCCATGGAGACCTTACCAATGGAACTCTTGCCTCTCCAATGAACATAAAAAGGATGAATTCCCGGAAGGACTTGATAACCTTGTGATTGAAGAGGTTGATGTGAAAGAACCTAATACGATGAAGAGCGTACAACGTGATGGAAAAACAATCGGAGAGGTAATGTTTAGAGGTAACACATTGATGTCAGAGTACCTGAAAAATCCAAAAGCAACTGAAGAAGCATTTAAGGATGGATGGTACAGGACCAGGGACCTTGGGCTTATCCATCCAAATGGTGTCATACAATTGAAGGACCGTGCAAAGGATATTATAATTTCTGGGGGAGAGATTATAAGCACGTTGGAGGTGGAAGCAGTGCTGTTAAGCCACCCCAAGGTTTTGGAGGCTGCAGTTGTTGGAAAACGTGATGATAATTTGAAAGAGAAGCCTTGCGCTTTTGTGAAATTGAAGGAAGGGTATGGTGCAATAAGTTGCGAAGAGATTGTTAAATTTTGTGAGGAACAACTGCCAGATTTTATGGTTCCTCGAACTGTAGTTTTTGGGGAATTACCAGTTAACTCGACCGGAAAGGTGCAAAAATTTATTCTCAGCGATGAAGGCAAGGCAAATCCATCAGTCTCAAAAATGGGTTCCCAGAATAATTAAATACCTTCTCTAACCTGACTATTCATATATTCATATTATATTTATATTTTTTGTTATATTATAATCATATTTTAAGTAATTTATTTTATATAAATTTTGATAAAAATTTTGAATTTATATTCGTATAATATTTTTAATATTTTATACATATCATATTAATATAATTATATCTAAAATTATCAGATCTTGTTTACAATTTGACCCATATCTCGTATTAAGCTTAATATCTTCAATTTGCTTGAACATTAGTACTATATATCTAAGCACATTTAAAACAGACAATTTTATTCTCTC
>JBBYHK010000010.1:1576419-1595213 GCA_038382065.1 Adansonia grandidieri
AATGAGCAAAGAAAAATATGATTTTTAAGCATCCAAGCAACATCCAAGAATTGCAATAAAAAAACATCACCAAAATGAGCTCAAAGATGCATGTTTTCCTATGAAGGTCATGGTTTTCATGGAAAAGTTAACTAAGATGGCATGAAATGTGTAAGTACAAAGAAAAAAAGTGCAAAAAAAAACTACTAATGAATCTTGCAAAACTCTTTTTTCCTTGTCTACCCCAAAGATGTAATTTTTAGGCTCCTATGATTTTTCTGAGTTTATTATTTTCAACTTTTCCTTCTTTAACTTGGTATAGATGAGCAAGAAGCATTAAACAAGATGAGCTTTTTGATGATATTAAGGATATGAAGATTTTTGGAGAGGTTTTGGGGAGTTGTTTGAAAAGCTACGAAAATGGAGATTTTTTCTTGGTTTTTTGGTGCATGTGTATGTTTCAATGTAGTAGTGTTCTCTCTCTTTGCTGAGCCAAAAGTAGCTCTTTTATAATCATGTGTTTAGCCAAAGGTTTAGCAGCAAAAAATGAGAGTACTTTAGGCTTTGGCTTCATGTACTAAGGGACAGGTCCAGGTACTATGTGCAGCTATCTTTTTTCTCTATTGGTTTTGGGAACCAAGTAATGGAGCAAGAGGTTGAGGAGGTTTGCAACATGGAGAAAAACCAAGTATGCCCCGCTACAAAACCCTGCAATCCATAAGAATATCTTATTTTTGAGTGATTTATGGCTGTAATAATTTGTTAAACCGAATCATGAGCGCAATGCTAAGTCTTGGTACGAATTTTGATGTTTTTTTGTGCAAAAAACATCGCCAAGTTAGATTTTGAATTCAATGGTGCAAAAGTTCAAAAAATCACGAACTAGGCAATTTAACCTAGATGTATCGATAAATTGCATATTGTATCAATACATCTACACAAAAAACCCAGAATGTATCGATATAGTGAAAGATATATCAATACATTCCCAGGATATATTAATACAATCACTTATGTATCAATACATTTTGTCCAAAAATCGAATTTTAGCTAATGCCAAGCCTTTATTGAACATTTGACCAATGTATCGATACTTCAAGCAAATGTATTGATATAAGCATCATTTTTATCGATACAACTAGTGAAATTTTGAATTTTAAGGACGTAAGAGCCTCGCACAAAGGCTTTGTATCGATACATTTATGCAAAATTGTGAACTTTACTTACCTTAGACTCTGCAAGCCTCTTACCTAAGTCAGGAATAATAAGGAATAGATCTATGCTAATCTAAATAACTCTGATGATATCTTGAATGATGACCTCTAATGCCCTTTTTTTATATATCTTTAATATGGTTCCTAGGCATTTCAAACCTTCTCAAAAAAATATTGCACTTGGCGTTATGTCGCTTAACAGTGCTCGATGACACGACACACAACAGTTGTCCCCATTTTTTTATTATTTTATTATTTTACTTTTCAACTAATTCCCAAAGATGCCAAAAATTGTCCAGGACAAATTGAGCTATCTACAAATTATGGTAAGGTACTCTTGAAAAAGAATTAAACCAAGTATGAATTATAATGTAAAAGTAAATAAAAATAAGTAATACTGTGAATATTAAGACTATATAATCAAGATTTTTGTTACAATTAAACTTTGAAATTATGTTTAATATAATTGGTACATTCTTTTTTCATCTTGCAAAAATAAAAAGTTGACTTGAAATTTGCACAAAATTTAATGTGTAATTCTAAATTAATATGTAATTATAAAAGTTGACTTCAAAATTGTACAATAAATTAATGTATAATTATAATGGCATTATTACAATAATAAATCTTCTTTATTTTTCATTAATTTTTTACGTAATTAAGTCAATAACTTGTATTATTTTCTTTTTTTAAAAATTATTTTAAAAAAATTAGTAACTATCATAATTTTTGCTTCAAATATGAAACCTTAATTTTCAACTTTAAATACATAATATTTGATAATATTTGCATAAATTATTCTATATTATTCATTAAAAATAACAAAAAAAAAATAAATGTAATTTTACCCCTTTACCTAAACAAATCTATTATGTAATATATATTTACTTTAGATAAACAATTTTTTAGATAGATTTGAAAATTTAAAGAATATATATAACATATCTTTTATAAAAACATCAACATTATTGATTATTATATATATATATATATATATGATGCTTTCAAGGTAAATAAAAATTCACATAAGTCAGCTTTCAATAAATAATAATAATAATAATAATAATAATAATAATAATACTAATATAAATAATATATTATTATTATTATTATTATTATTATTATTATTATTATATTGAAAACTTTTATTGGCAGCTTAAAAAAAGGACTTGTATGCACGGGATGTGCACCAACATTTAATTTTTGAAATTAATATTTTATTTAAATAAAGAGAAGATTAAACTATAGAACAATTGATAAATGATAATATGAAAAAAAATAACCATGTCTAAGGGACAAATTTTTTTATATGATGATGAAGAATTTGAATTATTTTATTTAAATAAACAAATCAAATACAAATTCTTGTATTACATATAAAAAAATTTAATTTATTATAACAAAATAAATTATTATTTAATTGATGGCCATCGAGTCGAGTTGTAAAGAGCTTGGTGCACTTTAAATAAGGTTTCATTTTTTAATCTTGTGAATAAAAAAAAAACCACACGGAGAGCTTTTTCCTAATTTAGGGTTCAACTAGCTCAACTCCGAAATAGTTGAGCCTCTTGCAGCAACCTGATATCGAAAGCTCTCAGAAAAAAAAAATACTATTAAAGATCAATTTTGCTAGCTTTGGTGAAAGAATCAAATAAACAGAGATAGAAACTATAAAAATAATAATTTTCACCTTCACACGGTTTAGCTTATATATTAAAAGCCAAATTGCAACATAATTCCTTAGGCTTCTAATTCACTTCATATGTCTTGCACTGCATAACAAATCGCGATATAATACTGAAAACTAGAAAAAATGTAAATAAAATTTAGAAAATGAACATTAAGAAAAAGATAAATTGAATAGATGCATTTGCTTAAGAGAATGTGCTCCAAATAGTCTAAATTCTAGCGTATATCAATATACTAATTTATAATAGTGAGACTTTTCTTCTTTCGGTAAAATTTCATAATAGGAGTAAATTATGTTATCAAATTAATATGTTTACATGCTAATAATATTAAAAGATGCTTGAAAAATATTCACAGTTAATGAAAACTATTTAAGTTTTGATTTTTTTTTTATTAATAACAATGTACAAAATAATGACGAATTTTTTGTTTTTGGATGAAAATCTTGAAATATATAATTTACTTAAATTTTTGTTGAATGCATAGCATGTACAAATTGATATAATTAATTAATTTGGTCTCCTAATACCAAATTTAAAAATTTCCTTATAACTTATTTATAAGAAGGCAAGACATTTGTATGTTTAATTTAAAAATAAACGTAATGAATTTTTTTAAAGTAAATTATTTTTAACAGTAAAATACATCAAATAAAATAAATTATATTTTTTAGAAGATATATGATAATTTTTTAAGTATTAATAATATAATTTAATATTTATACGTGGCAATAGTAAACAACTATCTTTTTTTACATAAAAGCTTTGAATTTTATAGATTTATATAAAATTATATATTCATAGAATTAAGTATTAATTAAACAATCTAACTCAATTTATTGGGCCTTTGGCCGACAGACCTTCCAACCCAACCAAGTCCAACCCGGCAATGCAAAAACATATATATATATATATATATATATATTATGATAAATGAATAATCCTTAATAAATGTACTCTAATCGATGCTCACACACACCGACCGACTGAGCGGGCCGAAGAACAGGTCATCCATTTCCAGTGCAGTGCAGTAATCTGCATTACATGATATGACTTAGTCCAAAGTACCAACATGGCAGCAAGTGGTAATTTCCATTCCATTACCAGCTTTTGAAATTTCCATTCTTTTTTTTATGATTATTTTCCTAACAAATAAATGGGTGGTTCCACCGAAGCAGTAAAACTCAGTCTGTCGGTCTGTCTGGCTGGCTGGCCCAAAAGGAGAGAGAAAAGAAACACACACGCAGACAATCCCTGCGGCTGTGAATCACAAGAGATTTTTTATTTATTTATGTTTGGATGTTTGTACGAGAAGAAAGAACAAATCAATCAAGTTGAACCAAAGCTAATCACCGCTCTCACAATCTCCATCGCGTGATGTGCAGTGCAGCGCGATCTGATCTCCTGCCATAATTAAGCTTATAGAAGCTATAAGCTATAAGCTGCAGCTACCTAATTCTGTTTTTGCCTTCCTTTCAACAACTCAGCCTCAGCCACAGCCTCAGGTAAGTTCTGCTTCCTAATGCCCTCTTGAGTTCTCGGCAAATTCTCTGTTTGTTTGCTTGATATAGTAAAACAGAGGAAAACTATGTGAGAAGAGAGGACACCGATGCAATGCTTCCTTGTTGCATTATTTCATTTGCACTAATTGGAACTCTTGGTGTTACTGGATTTTTTGATCAAGTTCTGACATATTATATGCATACATATATATATATATATGTATGTATTTGCTTGCCAAGGAACAAACAGAAAGATGCAAAAAGTGTCGTTGTTGGCTTTGCTTTATGTTTTACGAGATTTCAGCTTAATTAAGCTACAAATTTATATCTGATTCAGTTGAACAGATGTTTCAGTATTTCGCAAACCAAGGAAAAGGGTTAACAAATTTGAAATGCATTTCTCATTGTGCTGTGGCTGCTAAGAAAAAGAAATAGAAAACCAACCTATAAGTTCAAGACGAAGAAGCAGAATCTTAACTGAAATTTGGAGGAAATCGTGAATTAGACTTCGTCATTATAATCTAATCTAATTAATTTCACAGGCTGCTTGGGATTTTACGACATAATTCATTCTAAACTTAGAGCCACTCATTCATCGTCAACATGAAGGTCACGCAGTTCAAGGGTGGACTCCTCTGTCAAATTTCTGGAAGAGAGAAATATATAAAAGCTACGAATGCAAGCTGGAGTTTTACTCATCAACTTACATGTAAGAGAAGGCAGAGCTTCAATAATGCCATCAAGTGTTCTGGATTAATAAGGGAGGAGCATATTTCAGATCATATAAGCCTCAACCCCTCTAGCACTAGCACTAGCCCTAGCACTCAGTATGGATCAGAATCCAATAATGCGAGCGCACTGACTGATGGAATCTTGTAAGATAAACTATTTTCTTGTCAATTCACCTTCCTTTACTTACATTATGCATTTTGCTTTCGAATAACATGTTGGTAATGGTAGTGCAATTTGTCTATGGCTGATTCAATTTAATTCAACTATTTCAGTTTTTTTTTTTTTTTTTCTAACGCATTAAGCATTTTTTGTATTAGAATTATCTCCTTTAAAATTTATCCGTCTGTCCTTTATTAAGAAGAAAAATTTTTTGCATTCCATTTAGTAAAATACTGATTAATTTCTGATTAGAGACTCAACCAGCACAACAGTGACCAGCCAATCACCCCTTCCAAGTGTCCAAACAGAACTTATGATGCTTTCATTACCAGCAATTGCTGGACAAGCTATCGAGCCTCTATCTCAACTGATGGAAACAGCTTTCATTGGAAGATTGGGTAATGATAATATGTTCTAGGTTCTTCCATTTATTTATTTATTTATTTCCGATTTCCTTCTGTAACTTCTTTGTTTATTTTGATATACAATTTTAATAGTGCATACTATCTTCTTTTTCTTCTTCGTCTTGTTTCATTCAATGAAGTCTTGCATTTCTGATTGGTAATGCAAAGGTGCTTGCGAGTTGGCATCGGCAGCTGTTTCCACATCAATATTCAACATCATCTCAAAGGTTTTCAATATCCCTCTTCTTAGTGTTGCAACATCATTAGTGGCTGAAGACATCTCAAAAACCAGGAAGGAATTTGCTTCAGGTAAAACTATATTCTTTTTTTTGTAACATACTGACCATTTTGCATGTAATCGTTCTTTTGGACATCAACTTACAGATGAATCAACAGAAAGAAAGTTTCTTCCTTCTGTCTCTACGGCTTTACTTCTGGCGTTAGCCATTGGAATTTTCGAGGCTTCAGCTATGTATGCTGGATCTGCACTGTTCGTTAATATACTGGGCCTATTGCCAGTAAGTAACAATTAGTTAAGGAAAGCAGAAGACTGGTTTACAGTTTAAGACATCTGTTTTTCATTTACACTTTATATAGTCATGTGATGTTTCTGAACTTGTGAGAGATTCAACCTCTCAAATAAGTTAAGTTGTTCAAATCTTAAATTTTTGTTTAAATTCATTTTTCTACATACATCATTTTCCATTTAAGGAGGCATTAAAGCCTGATTTCTGGACAGGCTTCACCCATGTACATCCCGGCACAAAAATTCTTGTCAATTAGGGCAATCGGAGCACCTGCAGTTGTGGTTTATCTGGCAATTCAGGGCATCTTCCGTGGTTTTAAGGATACAAAAACTCCAGTTTTATGTCTAGGCAAGTAATCAATCCATTAATTTACCTGCTGAAAATGTCTTGGACATAACATTATTCAGGTTTCTCACTAAATATCTGTAATTGATTCAATCTTCTATAATGTTAACTTAGGTGCTGAACAAATTATAATATAGTTTATTTCTAATTATATGCTGGTTTCGCTCAGCGAATCAGCTTGTAAGTTTCAGCCTTATGACTGATGCAGTGGATAAACAGCCTTACTGTCTAGTGTTTCGATCTTATCTACTACACATACTTCCTGTCCTTTAAAAATTAAGTCAATCTCTGATTTTAGGCTGCTTTGTCTGCAGGGTATACTTTAGTTACTAACTAATCTTGATCCACTCAAAGGAAGAAATTAATTATGGATCTTGGTTTTGCAGGACTTGGAAATTTTTCAGCTGTAGTTTTATTTCCCTTACTCATGTACTATTATGATCTTGGTGTAACCGGTGCTGCCCTTTCTACTGTTTTGTCTCAGTATGTCTTTTCTTCCCTGTTTGCATTTTCGCTTCTATGGCTCTGATGCTTGAAGTTCAGACAGGAACAATGACCATGATCTTCTTCGAAATTTTCAGATATATTGTTGCTAGTTTGATGATTTGGCATCTTAATAAAAGGACTGTTTTATTGCTTCCTGGGATCAAGAATTTGCAAATTGGTGGTTACCTGAAATCCGGTGAGTGTTTCTCCAATCCCAATCCATGGAAGACATCAAGGTTGTTTCCTATGATCAACAAGTAGAGATTGATTGTTACCTTTAGTTGTAGTTCCCCCTTTTTTTCTCTGTGCGTGAATGCTTCTGATATTGGCTATATGAATGTCAAAGCTCAAGAAACAGTGAAGAAACTTTTCTGCTTTGTGTGTGTGTGTGTGTGTGTGTGTACAATATGTTTTACTAATATGAATTTGCTTTCTTTTTAGGTGGTTTTCTTCTGGGAAGAACTCTTGTTTCTGTCATGACTATAACTTTAAGCACATCTATGGCTGCTCGTCTAGGACCATTTGCCATGGCAGCTCATCAAATATGTTTGCAAATGTGGTTATCTGTTTCTTTGCTTGTTGATGCACAAGCTGCTTCTGGTCAGGTTGTTTATTTATTCATTTATTTTTTTTGTTATGATCATTATCATGCATAACCAAGCACCTATAAAAATCACATTTTGTAGCAGTTATCAAGCAAGACCTAAGGGAAACAAAATCTGAATCATTGGTGTTATATGTAGAGCGTTTTCCAAGGAACGAATTTGTGCTCTAACATATTATATGGTTTGCCTGATATTAGGTTGGATTCAAGTTAGTTGAGGATCTGGATCCGGAGTAAACCAGGAGTCCTCTTAGTTTTATCATCCACTTCTCCTTTCTACCTTGTAGTTTTTATTTACATCTTCTTCTATTCTGGTGTTAGTACATAATCAAATATTATGTGGTTTACTTGTATTCGTATTTGTAGGCTCTTATTGCAAGTTCTTTTGCTAAAGGGGACTATGCCAGAGTGAAAGAAATTACTTATTGTGTTCTGAAGGTGACATATATTTAATGATCTTATTACAGTATCTTTAGTTAATGATCATTCAGATTTTAAAGTGATTTCTGTCTTTCATTTGAGGGCTTGATTTTGTATGGTTATCCTGTCATATATATTCTTATTATATAGACAGGACTGCTTACTGGTGTTTCCATAGCAGTCATCCTTGGAGCATCTTTTGGTTGGCTAGCCACATTGTTCACCAAAGACAAAGAAGTTCTCAAAATCATTAGATCTGTGATGTTGGTAATTCTCTAGAATTTGCCTAGTTTTCTTTTGTTCTTACGCAATTAATCCTGCTTCTTTGGTGCCAACATGCTTCTCTTAATGCCATGCATCTGAATTTTCTGCAGTTAATCAGTTGTAGTCTACCTATAACTGCTCTGGCTTACACTTTTGATGGTCTGCACTATGGTATATCAGACTTCTCATATGCAGCTTCCTCTATGGTAAATTAAGCTGCCTTGTGTGATTTCTGATTCTCTTCCATGTTTTTGGGGTGTATATATATATATATATATATATATATTATTGGCCACTCACATCATATGATGCATAAATAAAAATAAAAATAAATGTGCGCAGATGGTAGTTGGTGCAGTTTCTTGTGCATTTTTGCGCTATGTTCCAGCTGTCATTGGTCTTTCAGGGGTTTGGACAGGTTTGGCTCTTTTCATGGGCTTGCGCACAGGAGCTGGATTGCTCAGGTACGGGAACTCAATCAATGTTTGAAAATGACATGCAAATTTATGATGTTTGTTAATTATTCTCTACTTGGGTTTTGGTTATTTGGCAGGATATCATGGAAGAAAGGACCATGGTTTTTCTTGCAGGAAAGGAAGACATGCAAAAATTAAAGGTAAGTGTATGTATCACACTATGAATTTGTGAGTTGTAGTGATTTTGAAAATAAGTGCAGAAAGTTTGGTTTGTCAGATATTTATTATATATATGCATATGGGTGTGGGTATGGAGGCTTGACCATGAGGAGACTGCACATAGATATTGTTTGAATTTTGAAGAGATCATATCTGAAATGATAAAGGTGTTCCAATTAAAGGTGTGATGTGAGCGAAGACAGAACTTCCATTAGTAAGGACGGTTTAAGCTTAAGTATGTATGTTGATGTTGGACTTGGATGTAACAGTAATACCTCGCTGTTGATTTGATTGCATCTGTTACTGTGAAGGAAATTATTTATTAAATCAACTTTTTTTAAATTAATGATTTTAACCTTTTCTCAACCATTATTATATTATATTTTATTTTATTTTAATTTTGCAAACGGCAAACTAAACTAGAATCTAGAAGTATGGCATTTTGCGTCTGACTCTGAGGCTACTCCTTTCTATCTTCTGTGTGACTGATACTCCCTCCTTAACCCCATTCCCACTCCACACACTCACACACCAACGAATGCAAAGAAAGAAAGTGATAGCAGCTGCCGCTGCTGCTTGTAGTATCAAATCAATAGCAACCATCTTTATTTATTATGGTTTTCTTTGCAACAGGTTTCATGAAATTTCGGAGTTTGATGGCACTGAAAGAAGCTGTCGCGATTGGATCGGATCGGTTGGCTGCTCATAGTATATAATAAACAGAGGATGTTAAAAAGACTAGCAACTGCCAAGATGAATAGTAGCATTCGCATGGTAAAAATGAGAGATATATTACAGGCACGGGATCTGATGTGGCACTCCCATGCTGCAAAGCAATGCCCAACATTTTCGAATTAGATAACAACACCACCAACAACAAAGTTTACCATATTTTATTTATCTAAGATCCCTTGCTTTGTATTTAGTATAACTAAAACCAGTTGGTAGTATATTATTTATTTATTTATACTTAGATAATTAATCCAAAATTGTTATTATTATTTGCTTTGTATACGCCAGTAGTACACTTAGGTAGGTGAGTGTTTATTTCGTTTTTGCTATGAGCGCCAACTTCCAAGTCCAAGCGAATAAGAAAGGGAGCTTAATTTAATTTTATCTTAAAATAAATCACAAGGGCTTAATTGAACATCTCAAAAGTAAGTATGAGGTCTTATATTATTTGCACAACCAAGAAAACTAAAATGGTTTATTCAGGCTTTTAGCCTAAATTGTATTGTTTAACTTCAAATACATTTGCATCGGAAGCAGTGGACTACAAAATTCTCACTGACCAAACACCAATACTATGTTAGCAGCAAGAATGGAATTTGATTACATAACGAAGTTTTACCTGCAAAAATAATTCCATCCTTCATTTGGAATTGAGATTATGTTGACAATAATAATAATAATAATAAGAATTTCAATTGTAAAAGTGAATGTGAATATAATCAACAGCTCAAAATGAAGAATTTTGTGTGGGAAATTCCCACAATAGACGGAGAAATTTTTCTATATAAAGCATTGATTACTCAAATATCTTCCTACTCAGTCTAAAGCCGCTATGACTGCATCAACAACCTCTTGAGTGGTACTGCTCCCTCCAAGGTCCTTTGTACGGTACTGGCCATCTAATATAACCCGTTTCACTGCAGTTTCCAATCGATCTGCAAATGAGGGAAACTGCAGATGTCTCAACATCATAGCGGATGACAGAAGCAAGGCCACTGGGTTTGCTTTCTTCTGCTCCAGCAGTTTCTCATTGCCCACATTTCCTGCAGAAGCCCCTTGCTCAAAAACAGCGTGATCAGCCCCAACATTGCCTGCAAAAACAGAAACCCCAATTTGAATTTTTGGAACAGGATTTTAGTCATACATTCATACATGCATGATTTGGAGAAGAGTCCAACACTAACTACAACAGGTGGCACCTAACTCCTTTAAGCCAACATCTTATAACCTAATCCTTGCAAAACTGTATAAATTGGAGTGAAAACCCACTTTTTTTTTTTTCAATGTAATCTCACATGTTTAGCATCAAACACTATTCAAGGAAACAAGAATACTAGTAGACAGAAAGCAGGCTACATGCTTTAAATTACTCTGATGCCAATTACACACATATTTGTTCTATTGTTTACAAAAAATGAGCACAAAAAAAAAAAAAAACAGAAGAAAACATTACAAAAGATCATAAAATAAAGTGTGTCAATGGATGTACCTCCAGGCATAACTCCAGTGCCCCCAGCAATACCAGCAGCTGTATTTGCAACTAAATTGCCATAAAGGTTGGGTGTTACCTGAGAAAAAGACCAGCCAACATTAGTTAAAGAATCATTAGTAATAATAAGAAGAAGAAAAGAAGAAAGTAAAGAGAGAAGTAAATTACAAGGGTTGAACAACAACTGACTATTCTCTAACATTTTCCAAAGGGTTGTCTACCATTCTGTTCTCCCCCTCCCTAATGCTTCTAAGGGAAAAGAAATCTTAGCTTGTGCAAAACAGAACAACACAGCTGGGCTGAGAGATAGAGAAACGAGAAAAGCGATTCTTAAAAGAACCTACTTTCATTGACATTAGTAGTATATACAATACCATATCCTAGTGTTTAATTCAATCATTTTCAAAACCATCTTTTTAGGTTATTGCTCGGGAATACAAAATTCTCAATCAAATTCAGACTTTAACCATTGTATATCAAATTCTACAATCAATGTAACAAAACAAACACCATCAATTCAACAGCACAGACAGAAGGGTATGAATACCATGACATCAAACTGCTCAGGCTTTGAAACAAGCTGCATACAGCAATTGTCCACGATTATTTCATTGTACTTAATCCCAGGATACTTAGTAGCAACCTCTCGGCATGATTCCAAGAACAATCCATCAGCAAGCTTCATAATGTTGGCTTTATGCACAGCAGTCACTTTCTTTCTATTGTTTAAATAAGCATATTCGAATGCATATTTTGCAATTCGCTCCGAACAGAACTTTGTTATCACCTAGCAATCGGGTAGTAAGTATGAGACAAAAAAAAAAAATAATAATAATAATCCTAAAGTTTATATTCAAATTTTAACATAAAGATAAAGAGTGGATTAAAACAGAGTACCTTAAGGCTCTCGACGACTCCAGGGATGACCTCGTGCTCGAGGCCAGAGTACTCGCCTTCGGTGTTCTCTCTAATTACCACTATATCGACATTCTCGTGCCTTGTAGGCAAGCCAGCCAAATTGAAGCAATTGACGAGCGAACCGTACAAGTCGAGCTCTCTTCTCAGCTGAACGTTAAGCGAACTGACACCTCCTCCCATCGGCGTAGCCAATCCTCCTTTCAAGCAAACTTTATTCTTCTTAATCGACTCGATCACTTGTTGAGGCACGCGATTCATGTCGCCGTGAACTTCGTAACGCTCGAAATATACCGGTGCATGCATCGCCTCCATCACTTGCTCAACGGCGCCCGTCACCAGAGGGCCAATCCCGTCACCCGGGATCAAGGTAACAGCCCGGGGCGCACCATCGCCCGGCCGTGGCATGTAGGTAACGGATCGGGTAGGTGTGAAGTTAGATGATGGAGAGCTCAAGAGTCTTTGAAGGAAGGGTATGGACCTGCGGGCCATGGGGCTGCGAGTAGAGTTAAGGCTTGGGGTGGGGGGGGGGGGTTCTAGAATTGGGGAGAGCGAGTAAAAAGAGAAGGAATTTGTTTGTCGGTTTGTTTGGGCTTGGGGGCTTTAAGCAAAGGAAGAAGCAATTGCAACTTGAAAGAGCAGAGAATAGAATTCGCAGACTACTACCGGAACCAATTAGTTAAGTGGGGATATACTTAAGGAAAAGTCAATGGTGGCACTGCTTGCAGCAGCAGCAGCACCCAAAATCTCTAGCGTCAAAAGTTAATTTTTTACTAAAAAAATTTAACTTTCACGTTTGATAATTGGATTTTGATGCAATTATTTCATTAGTTTAATATTTTTCAATTTTTATTATTTTATTTTGATATTTTAATTCTTTAAATTATTATTTACACTAGTGTTTTTTAAATCATATTTTTATTATATTTTTTGAACATATTTTTTAATTTAATTTTTTTAATCATGTTTTTTTAAACTTTTTTAGAGATAATACCAACAATCAAGCCGTTAAGAGCACTTTAATTATAATTTTTTATAATCTTATAATTATCTAATTATAATATAAAATTATATAAAATTTTATCATTTAAAATTATAAATTTTTTGTAATATTTTTATAAATCTTATATAATTAAAAATTATAATTATTTAATTATCTTACCGTAGTTATAAATGATGTACTCCATAACGAATCAGTCTAGATTTTACTTTGTCGGCATCATTACCAAAATATCGAACCAATTTGGTAACATATACATATTATATACGTTTACTAGTGGAGCGAAGCAATAGAATTTGAAGTAGTTCAATCAAAGTGGTGTAGATTTTGATCTAAGAAACGAGGCAAGACAAGCCCTCTCTCTGCTGCCCTCTGAGCTATGGATCATGGCAACAAAACAAAATGATACAAAAGTTAAAACAAAAAAAAATTACTCATTAAAAAATTTTCACTTATTTTTAACTTATAAATTCGTTATAGAATATTTTTAAAAAAAATTTTTACCGCAATGTGAACGTAGTATTAATTTTTATTTATAACTTACAAAAGAGTTACCAAAAATATTTCAAAATATAATATGACAACAAAATAGAAAAATATTGACTAATTTTTTTAACCCTAAAATCCTCAAGGTAATCAAATAATAAAAAAAAAAGTCTTAAAGATCTCAACTCAGCCCCGAGTTCCCAACCATGGCGAAGAACAGAGACACCTGAGCCATTCATATTAAAAAAACCGCAAAAGGAAAAAAAAATCCACGTTATCAAACCGCCTCCTGGGAGAACAAGAAACGCACTTCAATTAACGGAGAACGAAACCCAAAAAAAAAAAAAGAAAGTAGGGGTCGCTTCCACTGCACCACTTGTCGCTCTCGTTTTCCCTCTGTAGATTCCTCTCTTTTGCTCATTCATGAATAAAGCTGTTCATTTGCAAACAATCCGTAGCTTTTCCTTTTCCTTTCTATCTTTATTTTCATGGGTTCTGTTAGTCATAAACGTTGGCAACCGTTTACCGGGAAGCTAAACTTAAGTCTACAGAGTTTCCTTTTGAGAAGGTGTTTCCAGTGTATGCAATGGGCCTTTCCAAGCCTGACACTGACTCTATTTCCAATTCCGGTCATGACCCAATGTGGGATGCTGTGCGGCAGGGGGTCAGGTTGGAGGTACCCATTTCATTGTTACTTGCTCTTCTTAATTTCCTGATTTTTTTTCTTTCATGGCATGCCGCTTCATCTGTTTGATATGTTAGTGTTATTTGAAGATTTTGCTTTCTGTTGCTTGTGTTGTGACTTAGTTTTGTGAAGGGTTGTAGTGTTTATAATCAGAAAGAAGCTAGTAGTTTCTAAGGTTTTTCTCGTGTAAGGCTGAATATTTGTCTCATGGTTATTTTACTTTCTGTGGAGCTCTTTTCATTGGTGATTTTGTTGGTTATTACATGTCTTGACTCTTAACCTGGCTTCAGTTTTTCTATTATCACCTGCATGTTAAATTGAAATAGTGGCTGTTCATTTTGTCTGAAAGTGGAAGTACTATCAATGGCTTAAAATGAAGGAGCAACTTCTGTGTTTCATGATCAATTCTTGATGTGTTTCTCCAAATTGTCCTAGTATCAAGAGTCTTTTAAAACCCGGATGGATGGCATTTTTCTTTTCTTTTTTTTGTCAATGAAAGGAGGCAATGATTTTAATATAGTTTCCTTTGCTTCTTTGGTATCGTGTGAGAAAATTGATAGAATGTGCTTGCTGCAGGCAGAAAAGGAGCCTATTTTAAGTAGCTTTTTGTAGGCAAGTATATTGGCACATGATTGTTTGGACCAAGCATTGTGTTTTGTTCTTGCCAATCGTCTAAAAAATCCAACACCCCTGTCAACTCAATTGATGGATATATTTTCTGATGTTATGATGCATGCTAGAGGTATTCAACGGTCACTATGCCTGGATGTGCAGATAATTTTGTTGGTTTTTAAAAGACAATACTCAAGTGATGGCTGTTAGTAGAATTCTTTGCTTGAACAATCATTTTATTAGTTTATGTTTAAAATCATTTCTTCTGCAGGCATTCATAGACAGAGATCCTGCCTGTTTATCGTATAGCTGAGCTTTATTATATCTTAAGGTTGTATAATTTTTTAAGCTACATGCTGCTATATGTACGATGTCATGACTTCTAGTCAAATCAGTTACTTTTCTGCCCCTCTTTTTATTGTGTTTGTGATATTCCTTAGAATGCTAGTAGATTATTTATGTTTTCAGATAGTAAGAGAATAAATTTTAAGAGTTAAGGAATATAAGCCTGTTCACTACTATTGCACATACAATTCTATCACTCATAGTCCTTTTTTTCAGGAATACCATTCTCTGCAATCATATCAAGTAGCGCATGCCTTATGGAAGCAAGGGCGGAAAGTGTTGGCACTGGCATTGCAAAGCAGGATTAGTGAGGTAGGATTTTGCTTCTGTTTCCTTGATTAGGTTCATGGATTTTTGCATTTTAACATATTTTTTGCATACTTTTCAGGTTTTTGGAGTTGACAGACATCCAGGTTTGGTTGTTTCATATTTTAATTGTATCATGTCTTTCATGCCGTTCGCAATATATAATCTCTTCTTATTATGTTCTAGCTGGAATCATTTTGTAAAAGGGGAAAAAATGCTGTAACTCTTGAGTTCTGTTGTGTGAAATAGCTTATAAAATCTTTCTTTTTTAGGGCTTACACAGCGCTTGTTGCCAATTTAGTTTGGCATCCATGAAGATAATAAAGGTTTTCTAGTTCTTGTCATAATTTGATGCAACTGCAAAAATTGGAGATGGCATATTATTGGATCATGGGACTGGTGCTGTTACTGGTGAAACGGCAGTCATAGGAAATCGTGTTTCTTTGATGCACGTAAGCCACTTTGTTGTCATTCTTTTATGATTATATAATGAAAGATACGTTCAGATGTGTATGAAACTACCTAGTTGTTTAAAAACATCTTATTCTTATTCTCTGATTTTTTTTTTTTAGACTAGTCAAACTTCTTAATAATTTTAGGGTTAATTACATAAATGGCCCTTGTACTATACTGCTTTTTCCAATTGAGTACTTAAAGAATATTTATGTTTCGCCAATACATAGGTATTCCACACTAATGTCGTTAAATAAATGCTAACATGTCATTTAACATCCAATATGATTGTGACATGTGGCATTATTGCAACTTATCACGATCTTATTAGATGTTAAATGCCACATCGGCATTTATTTAATGGTGTTAGTGCGGAATACCTATGTGTTTGACCGAATCATAGTACAAGTACCTATTTGGGCCAAAATTTTCTTCAAGTACTCAATTGGGAAAAAGTGATACAAGGGGCCATTTGTGTAATTAACAAATAATTTTATTAAAAAAAAAAGAATTTTTGAAAAATACTGGTTGATTTTGAAGCATGGGGTTGTTGATGTTAAACTGTTGAACGCATCCATAGAGTTGGGTTTGGAGACCAATTCCAGAACTTTGATTGATGTCGCTAACAACGCCATTTTCTAAGTCTTCTTCCATTCGTCAACTTCCTATCCCATTTGTCTAGTCACAAGAGGCACTGATGATGCCTCTCCCTTTTCTGTTTCTGCGTATCTGGACCAGCGGTTAATTGTCCATATCTCAGACCTTTTTTCCCCGGCTGATAGCATGGTGTGGCCGAAGGTTCATGGATATAGATTCTTTTCATTTCTGTATAAAGAAAGAAACTTGCACTTTTGATTCCCTTAATATAAGTTTATCTTAATGTTTCCCCACCTGGAATCTAAACTCTTAATGTGTTTTATCTCCTAGTTGGAAAGAACTAGCGGCATCCATGGTATGTAAGAACCTGCTGAGCAGTTACATAATATAATACTCTTTCAGGGTGTGACCTTGGGAGGGACTGGGAAAGCAATTGGTGATCGGCATCCAAAAGTTGGTGGTGGTGCGCTACTTCGTGCCTGTGTGACTATACTTGGGAATATAAAAATAGGCGAAGGTTCTATGGTTGCTGCTGGTTCCCTAGCATTAAAACATGTTCCTCCACATAGGTAGATTTTAACTTTTCCTAATATTAAATGGTTGCACTTTTATTTTGAAATTTATTTACTGAATGTATTGTTTAATATACCTTCTTGGGGGTGGCTTGAAGTATGGCGGCAGGTACACGAGCACAGGTAATTGGATCTATGGATGAGCAAGATCCATCTCTGACAATGAAACATGGTAGGCCTTCTGCATGAATTTTGACCCTTGTAATAGAATATTTTACCTTTTTGACGCATGCGTAATTTAGGATGGAACTTGCATTAGATTCCTGCATTTGAACTGTAAGTTTGGAGATGTTTTCTCTTCCAATCAGTTCAGCTCAATCTTTATGATAATGGGCCGGGTTATATCTTCTGGAATCTGGATAAAATTGGAAATTAGTTCCATTAGAATATGTACAAGTGAAGTGACTTACTGTAAATCTACCTTCATCTTCAATTGATAAACATCTTGTCAACATATGATGGGGTTAACTATTTTTAATCATCTTTGTTGTGGTATTTGGAACTCATGGCCGGAATCTTGTTAGAAGTTCAATGGTATGAATTGGTTACTGCCAAAAGTACATAAAATTAGGTTATAATAAGAAAATTTCCTGATGATTTGTTATAATTGCTGCATATGTTTTGTTTGCCTTTATTGATATCGCTATCAGAAAAGAAGGGATTAGCTTGATTCATGTGGACCGATGCCCATAGCCCGAGAACAATTACAAGAAATCGATGAATGTGCGGGGGCCAAGCAACAAATAAGCGCTAGCAGATGAGATTGGACGTATAGACTAGGCACCAAAGGAAGAAGTAGGCAAGACACTCTTGTTGGACAATAATGGGTCTGAAAGCCCATTTAGAGCATTTGATTTGGAATCTTCTCGTACAATGACCCAAGACTCGCTACCTTCGATTAACCCGTCGCTACTTCCGACTGCCCCCATTCTCGTTGGATCCCCTGATGCTAGGAGGTTAACATTTGGTTATTACATATTTGTAAGTGAAAATTTAGTCACTTGGAGAATCAAAAAACAAAATGTGGTAGCATGATCAAGTCTAGAAGCAGAATATAGAGCTATGGCACATGGTTTTTGTAACTTACTATGGCTACAGAAAGTGATGGAAGAATTGCGATTGTTAGAAGAGAATATATCCTTGTTCTATGATAATAAGGCTGCCATTATATAGCTGACAATCTGGTGCAGCATGATCGAACAAAACATGTAAAGATTGATTGACATTTCATAAAAAAGGAAATAATAGATGGTTGCTTGAATGTATCTCATATTACCTCAGAAAAACAACTACCTAATTTGTTTACTAAGGGACTTAGTAGTAGTTTCATACTTTAGTTTGCAAGTTGGGCATGTGTGACATCTATGTAGCAACTTGAGGGATCGTGTTGACTGGTGTGAAATTGGTAAAGGATTTTTAGGAATAACTGATTTATGTTTGCTGAAGGATATTTTAGGAATAAAATTAGAGATAAAGTCACTGTAATCAATGTACATTATAAGGGCCTAAATTTGTGCTTTCTATTTTTATTTTAGGGTTGTCATCTATATATAGATTGTTGTAAATTGTAATTAAGATAACTCAGAATAAGAAAGTCTCTCTTGTTTCTTCTCACAATAGAAACTTTTTTTTTCTTTTTTTCT
>JBBYHK010000010.1:1595313-1613313 GCA_038382065.1 Adansonia grandidieri
TTTTTTTCTTTTTTTCTCTCTTTGTTTCTTGTTTATTTCTTTTACTCAACAATGAGATTTTTTTTTTGTTTTGATTTGAAAAGCGATTTAATTTTCGAATATGATTTTGTTCAAGTATATGTATAGAGATTAAATGTGGTCTTAGTATGTTATAGGAGATTAATGAAAAAAAAGTAATTTGTGAAATTTTGCTTAGTTTTGTTTCTGATAATCTATTTACAAAATAAATATGTTTATTGAATATTAAATTACCCAATTTTGTTTTTGATCATTATTAATGATAATTTGACCAAAATATTTTGTAGAATGCTTAATCCAATTAACAGGATGTCGATTATTTGCTGAATTTTTGTACTTATTCCTTAATTTTTTTTTTTATTTTTAGATATCAATATATTTATATTTGAAGTTTCGTTTCTGACGAAATTCTTTTAAGTTTAGTGTCTACTTTTAGTTTTAAGATGCTTTGAATATAAACAATTTGATATCAGATTTAGTAATTTGTTAGTTAAGAGACCTAAAGGTTTTTTAATTTGTAATTTGGAAGACTTTTGGAATTTTTAGGTTTGGTAGAAAAAGATGCGGGAGTGGGGTGCTTAAATATACATGACAACTAATGCTTGTTAATAGTGAAGTCCCGGTTCGTGCTATTTCTCCAGCGGACTAAGCCTTTTTCATTACATCCATTTGGGATTAAAGATGACAAAGCCTTTTCTTTGTCTTCATCATGTTTTGCAACTGTCTCAAAACTTGGTACCTATTAGAACATACAAATTCAATATTGCACATTAAGAACCTTCCCATCATTGAGAAAGTTCCAATTCAGAAGAAGTAACACAGAAAGTTTGTGATTGTAATAAACCAATAAACGCACCTCAATTACAGAACCTTGTATACGCACCCTGCATAATCTTCATCCAATAATCGCAGCACGATGAAATTTCTTCTTGATCTGTACCAAGATATTACAAAAGCAGTAGAAAACATTTGTATATCAAACCACATTCCCCTATAAATTCTGGCTAAAGGAAAAATAAAAATTGTGATCAAGCCTGTCTAAGATTCACAGTGGTAATCGCATCAAAATCTTTAGGTGTTCTTTTTAGTAAATCTCTAATAAGACCGCCAACTAAGTAGGCCTCAAAACCTGAAACATGCAAGACAGGAAAACTATTGAGCAGGATCAGGAAATATTAATTTTGATACAGAAAGTGACCAAATGAGAAAATTAGACTAGCAAACCAAACTTAGTTGGAAGACCCACTTCCGTTTTCAAGCTTAAGGAACCTACATCAACTTGGCTTCGGAAATAGGAAGCAAGTTATAAAAGGTAACATCGTTAAAAAAAAAGGTAATAGTAGAAGAAGATTACCTCTTTTATAAAGAGCTTTCAATACAATCCAAGGTGAAACGAGATCATAGAAGCGGTGAGTCCCAACTTGCTTGCTTGAATTTCTTCCATTTTGACGTGCCAACTTCATCATTATAATAAGAATAGAGGGTTAAATTCTCAGATGATGACTAAAAAAATTGCTGAACAGAAAGTTAAATTAGATAAAGAGCGACACTTGGAGGAACAGCAGGATTAGGCGGTGGACCATTTCAGAATGTAATTCAGGATGTAAACTTTTTCACCCAATATGTGGTTGCATCTTTAGGCGAAAAATATATAGCAAGCACTAGTCAGTTTTGTTGCAAAGATATTTGACGAATTGCCTTAAGACAAAAAATAAAACCAAAAACAAACGAACAAAAGCATGGGGAAACCTGAAAACGAGTCAAGCGTTTGAGATGAGGGGAGAGCAAATTTTTGATTCTCATAAGAATCTCCATGGAAAGCTCAGAAACATGGCGCCCGGCGAATGTGACGATATGTCAATGTACCAGCTGTTGATTCTTGAAGAAGCCGTTACGGAAGAGGCAGAGCAGTTATTTGATTTGAGAATCCTGGCTGAGGCCCCATGGAGTGGGGTGGGAAACTTAACGTCTTTCTTCTTTGTTCTACTATTAATGAGCCTGTCCCTGTCCTAGACCAATTCATTAAACCCAAGTGATGGCTTCCCTATTTCTAAGACGAGTTCTCTTTGCATTTTGACATTTGAATGATAGGCATTTTGACAATATCAATTATGTGACTGTTGAATGAAATCCTAGTCAGCACAGTCAGTTGATATATACCCGACACCTCCGCCTATATTTTATTTGCCAAAAACTGTTAGAAAGGGAAAAGTTCCGCCCAACAAACAATTACAAAACATGCATTTAACAACGTTAGAATTAGATCACTCAGTCAGGGTCAGGGCTTTCGGCTTTCGCTTGCCTCCCTTTATCGCTTCTTACTCTTAGCAAGACACGCTGCATTTGAAATTGAGAGAGGCACTCTTTCCTTTTAGCTGTTTTAGACCCAAAACCTTATTACCTAGGTAGCTTAGATCTCACTCTCCATATAAGAAGTTTTGTCTTTTTTCATCTTTTAACAGGTACCCTCTTTTTTCCTCTGTTTGTCTGCCTTTTAACCTGCCATGTTTGATTGGCTGATGGACTATATATTTCTTTTTTTTTTTTTGGTTATGCTTTTGTAGTGAAATAGAATTGCAATAATGATGGAGAGGGCAGAGTCATGCCAAAAGCTGTATACCAGAATGCGGCTATGGGAGTTCCCTGATGTGCATGTGATCGAGCCCACTGATGGCTCTTCAGCTTCCTCTTTGCCGATTAATCATATTGATGCTTCAATGAAACTCATTGGTGGGTTGGCTTTGTCTTGTTTCTGATTTGCTATGCCCCTTTATTCGATGTTGGTCTTTGGCTGATAAAGTGCTATATGATTTACCGCCTATATATATATATATATGCCTGTTCTCTTCTCTAGATAATGTCCCAGAATGCTGCTCTATCCGTGTTCCTAGGGTTCAAACTATTTTTGGAGTAATTGGAATGCTAAAGCTTGTTGCAGGTATGATATTTTTCTACCAAATTTCTTATTTTTCTTTTATATTCTATCCACTATTGAGTTGGTTAACCCATACAAAGGGTTGTAGCTTCTGTACATCGTGGTATTTCTTGAAGGCAGCTTCATAAAATGAAGAAACTTTAACATAAAACCGAATTGAAGAATGAAACTGTAGTGACTGATTAGATCTATAAGGTGTATGGATCTAGACGAACCTTGATTTTCTGTCTTTTGATGTGCTAAATTGATCTTGCTGTTTCTCCTATCATTTTGATGTGCTAAATTTTTCATGTGTTTAGGGTCTTATTTAATTGTTATAATGGAGCGTGAATGTGTTGGATCTTCCTTTGGGCACCCTAGCTTCAAAGACATATCCTTGAAGGTTCTCCCCTGTGATCATTCTGTTAAAAACTCTCCTGCAGATACATTGGCTGTTTCCACTTTTTCTTCTAGCAAACATGATTATTTGCGGAGAATCTCTTATACCAACTTCGGCAGAAAAAGGTGGACAATGAATTTTCTGGGCTGCTAAAAATTGCGGAGAGGAATTCTGGACTCTTTTTCTCTTATGACACCAATTTAACACTGAGGTGAACTGTGCTCTCAAATTAGAGTTTATATCTTGCATATATGCATACTTTTCTTTCTAAAAATAGACATATGTTAACCAAAAGAATTTTTCTTTTTGTACACAACCTCTCTTTGAGTGACATCTTCTTACCGCAAAACTTCCATCCAAAGGAGTTTATTTAAAGTATTTACACTACCAAATCAACCTTACATATGCATGTGCGATTCGTGAATAATAATTACTATGAGTGTCAATTGCCATTCCCAATAGACAATCTAGCATATGAGTTGACTTTAAAGTGGTTGAATATGCATTTGTTCTGTTGATTTCAGACAACATGAATGAAGCACTTTCGTGACCAACATAAAGTGTTTGTAAGGCAAAATAGGATGATGGCCTTTTGAACAAGTTAAAATTAACCACCAACTACTAATTTATTACAGTATATCATCAAGATTCTAATTTGCTAATGAAGGAGAATATTGTTTTGCAAACTTCAATTTTTATCCAATAAACATAAGCGCTTTTGGAATTATCAACACTTATGGGTTTATGGTTTTTTTTTTTTTTTCATTTTGCAACTCTTTTTCTATATTTTCTTTAAACATTATATTAGTTGAAACTAATCGTTATATGATTTGGTACACAACAGTGTTCAGCCATTACATGATCTGGGAGATGAATCTAAATTGCTTCCTCTTTGGAGACAGGTAAATTGGTCAGTAATAAGTAATTGATAGATATATTGCTCCCTTGGTTTTCTGTTTTATTAGATGATCTGCCACTGTCTTCAAGCAGCTTTGCTTTATCGTAGTCTTTATAAGCATGGGGTTCATTTTCATTAAAATTTTCATGTATTTCTTCATTTAAAGAGGCTTTTCCTGATGTCCCCAAATATTTGCCACGGGCACAATCCAGATTCCTTTGGAACAATTATATATTGGAAGTACTTATAGACAGCAAGGTAAGTCTTTTCCTGAGTAGCTTTCCAGTTTCATGCACCACCATGCCATTATATACATACATACTTTCTAACTACATTTTTTTTTTTTGGTTCTGTGGTGCAGCTTGATCCATTTTTGCTTCCAGTTGTCCAAGGGAGTATCCTTTATGAAAAAATAAATTTCAGTATTTTGTGGCCTATAAGTTCTTATCCCATTTTTAACTAATTCATTATTGGTGTCGGCTTCTTTCTATTTGAAGCATCTCCTTAACTGCTAATCAGGTTTTCATAGCTTCCAAGCAGCCAATGGGAAAGAAATTGTTGATGTTGCACTGATTGCTAGGAGATGTACTTGTAGAAATGGTACTCAGAGCTAGAAATGCCTCTTCAATATTTTTTAGCCTGGTTTATCTAGATGCTAGCTATTGTTGCTTAAGAAATATGGTTGCCTGCTAAAATTTTTATCTTTCTTTGGTGGGAGGGAAGGGTTCAATTTTTGAATGCTGTGCAAAATAACGAAAATCTAGCACTATTATAGAGCCACCATCCTATCATGAACAAATATATACCTCTTCAAGTTCTATATCACGCTTGTATTGGTTCAATTTTCATCATTCGTATGAAACGTTACCTGGCAGTATTTTCCCACACGCTCTGAGGATAGGGGAAAAGGAAATGGATTTACCAAATTGATAGATAAATAATTTTTAAAAGCCATCAAATCTTCATAATTCATAAATTTTAAGGCCTTATGTAGGCAGGCAAGCTAGTCTTATTGATTACCATTTGCATCCTTTGAAAGGAACCCGAATGTGGAAAAGAGGCGCTGATCGTGATGGATATGTTGCGAATTTTGTGGAAACAGAGCAAATTGCACTGATGAATGGCTTCACTTCATCATTTGTTCAGGTAGTAGACTATTATATGTAAAAAGATGCAATACACTATGAATTTCGGTCACCTTTTCAGTCCTTACATTTTTTATAGAAGGAGCGAAGCACAAATACATGTTCCTTAACGAAAAGGGAAAAGATAACTGGTAAAAATTCAGATGTGTTCCTTACTTATTCCTGGCCTTCAACGTGTGGAAGGCACAGGGGGATATTGAATATTGTGATTGTTATTATAGTGAAAGTTTGACTGGATCTTACATGAGAAATATTAAGATGTGCAAACAACATTTGACACTGCAGGTGAGGGATTGGTGGTGCAGGTTAAAAGAAAGAGGAAGAAATGAGATTTTCCATTGATTCTGAATCTCAATGCTGGAATATGCATAGCAATGAACTCCATCAGGGACTTGAAAAGATCTATATATGAATTGGTTTTATACAATATTTAGGAGTGAAATGAACATAAGTATTTGATTAAAGTCAAATAGCCAAAGGAGACTGCATTTACAAATTCTTGGAAGGCTTAAATATGGGTGTATGCAAATATTCAGCTTCCCTGTTATGAGGGCCACATTCGTTATATTTTATGAGTTTGTTTTAGATTATTATTAATCCTTCCCCTCATTTTGCTTCTTACAGGTTCGGGGGTCAATGCCATTTCTTTGGGAGCAAATTGTTGATTTGAGTTGTAAGCCTCAGTTTGAGATTGCGAGACCTGAAGAAGCTGTAAGCGTGTTCATTTATTGCCATTATTTCATTGTGCACTTGAACTTATTCTACCTTCACTGACTTTGCTGGTATACGGCAAATTATGCAGCCAGTAGTAGCTGAGCGGCATTTTCTGGATTTGAGAAAAAAGTATGGATCTGTACTAGCTATTGATCTTGTCAACAAGGTGAGCATTGGTTGATTATTGGTGTGCAGTGTGCAGTTTCACTTTACTATAGTAGACAGTACTCAGGTCCCCTTACAAATGCATAGAGAACACCTTTTTACAACACACTGACTTTGTTGAATTGTTTCCATTTGTATGGAATGTCCATGTGGGATGAGTATAGGCTTCTAGGGTTGAATATTTCTGTATTGAACAAGCATTCATTCATTATATTAAATGTTTGATCATGTGCCACTTTATCTCTTATCAGCATGGAGGTGAGGGACGCTTAAGTGAAAAGTTTGCAAATGCAATGAAGCTCATAGTTAGTGACAATTTAAGGTACGGTTTCTGTTTATCTAAGTCTTTCTTGTTTCTTTGTTTTTATTCTGATTATGCTTTATGCAAAGACCTGTGATCTTGCAGATATCTGCATTTTGATTTCCATAAGATATGTGGACATGTTCATTTTGAGCTCCTTTCCTTTCTCTATGATCAAATTGCAGATTTTCTTGAGAAAAATGGGTATGTTTTGTTAAGTGCTCTTTTCTCTGATTTAAAGTTTTATAGTTATTCCTAGAGTACTTTTGGTTCTATTACTTTTGCAAGGACAGGTTCTAAAATACTGTCTCCTTGTTAAATGTTTATAACTATGAAATATAGCCATTAATGTTGGGTTCTCTTTGTCTTGAACAGATAGGCACCTCTTGTTGAATGAAAAGGGTGAGAAAATGAAGGAGCAACTTGGAATTGTAAGGACCAACTGTATTGATTGCTTAGACCGCACCAATGTTACACTGGTAAGTCTAATTAAACTGGAGACATACATCTCATCTTGGCTTTGTCCATAGTGGCACAACACGTATGCAATAGATATTTTATTTTTGGCTAGCGAACTTCTGCTCACCTGCTGTGACAATGTCAACTCCCCTGTTCTAGCCTCAACAGATTATCTTCTTTCATTAAATGCTGATGTCTCTGTATTGTTGCTACTCCCAAGAGTAATAAAAGATCTTTAGGAGGTGTGTTTATTAGAATGAATTCCAACTATTATTATAAACTAGATGGATGTTTTTTTTTTTTACAGTGCATCCCTAACTAAGTAAATGACTCTTAAGTTCTGAATTTATGTATGAGGACTATATTTTAGTATCTTTGTTGCTTTTTTTTTTTTATTTTCTATTTTTTATTTTTTTAAGTTTCAATATAGATCTCTCTCTTTGTCTCTCTCAGAGACACAAAAACTTGCTTCTCTCTCAAGGAGAGGTGTGTGCACAAATTCATACAGTTACCTGCGAATCTTCTTTGCCATGCCGTTAATGTTGTTTGCGTCTGTTACCTTAATAACAACCTATGCCAGCAGAGCATGATAGGTAGGAAAATGTCGGAACTTCAGCTTAGGAGAAATGGTGTTTTTGCAGCTGAAAAAACCATTAGCTCACATCCAGATCTTGATGAAAGCTCTAAAATATGTGAGTATTTCCATTTTCATATTCTAATAATTTGCTTTCAGAGGATATTCATTCTTAACGTCTTGCTGCTCAGTCTATTCCCAATTTGATTTCCTAGTATGTGTACTAAAATTTACATTTAAATGTTTGAATGTTTGCACATCTTCAGTGTGGGCTTATCACGGGGATGACATAAGCATACAATATTCTGGCACTCGTGCAATAAAAGGAGATTTTGTCAGGTACATCTGTATCTTGATTTAGCAATTTGAGTGTTAATTTGTATATCTAGCAGATCTTATATTTTTAAGCTATTTTGGTGCCTCTTGTTGCAAATAGTTTATTGATATATCTGCTAGGATGTTGATTGCTATATCCGTGATTGCGTAGGATTACATTTATTGATATTAAATTAAACACTAATGTTCTGCTTTACTATGAACTTGTTCTTTTTGGGTTGTAGGTTTGGTCAGCGAACAGTTCAAGGGATCCTTAAAGATGGATATAATGCCCTCGTACGCTATTATTTGAATAACTTTTCTGATGGAACAAACAGGTACAAATACTTCGTTTCTTTAAGTGTACTTTCAATAATTAGAAAAATATGTTAATATTTTAAACTTTTTGCACTGACCATCACCGTTTGAGGTTGTTTGTGAATCTTTAGGGTGGGGTGAGGGTAGGTAAACCCAATGTTTTAGTTCTTTTAATAGCCTAATTCTAATGCTAGAAAATCTTTTATATGCATAACTGCCTATCAGTATGTTGATCATCTTTCACATCAAAATTTTGCTTGAGCATTCTTACCATTAACCTATGTGTCATTGCTTTCTGATCAGCCATCCATACTTTGATTGCCCTATCATTTATTAACTTGTAATCGATGCAGTAGCTCTTTGTACACCTGATGTGCTGCCCCTTTTTTCTACAACGATTGTATTATTGGACACCATCTGAGAAGAGATGACCGTCTCTTCTGTGATAGTTTTTGATACAGATCCTGACTTCCTCTAATTTGTTGGTCAAATGCAATAAGGATGCGATTGATCTCCTGCAAGGACATTACATCATCTCTGTGAGCCGGGGTATGACACCTCCATCTCAAACAGGAGGCCTTGAGGCTTTAGCTGTAAGTATATATTGAACGACATTTAAGATTTCATTGCTTCATCATGATGTTGCTAAAGCTCTATACGATACGCTATTTCTTTATTGTTGAAGCAATTGCTAGCTTGTTTTTACCAATCATACAAGAAGCTTTTATATAAGGCTAGGTTCCTCAACAGAAAATTACAGTTTATTGTTCATTGGTTTATCCTTGTCCAACACAGTTTTTCAACACTTCTACTGCTGGTTTGAAGCCTGCATAGAGTGTTGCATTTGCACACAGTGCAAACCTTCCGTTGAAACTTTATAAATGTAGATTTTACTGGAAACTAGTTTTGCTGCCACGTTAAGTTGTTGGGATGAAGGCTACGCTGGGCAAAGTTAAACTCAGACTTTAAAAAATGTAACCTGATGATTCACACTGATAACATTGAAAAGTGGCTTTTCTAAGAATTTTTCGGTTGACCTTTACAGTCCCAGCAGAATGGTAACACTTTCCAGCTTTTGTTCCTCCTATACTTGTTATCTCATAAGGTATACTCTAAGGTTATTACAGGCACAAGGTGAATGAACAGAGATGCAAAAAGTGTTTGTGCTTCTGTTTGTGATTTTATTGTGCATGTTGCATATCTGTTTGCATTCAATATATACTTTTTAGCTGTTTTAGACCTTAAGTTCATATTGTTCTCTCTGTGCAGTCCTTTCCACTAGCTTTATGTTTGGTCTTGATAGGGTTGTTTTTCACAAGCATGTCACTGAGGCAGGGTAGTTTACTTGTGCTTAATTAGATCTTATGATGAATTATAGCTTCATTATTAGCACAAATTTAACAGTGGTTGACATAATCTTTGGCGCCATTCTATATATGCAGTCCGATACGATGTTCGACACTTATTTTTTTCAGTGTTATGGGCAAGCATAAGCGTTGGTATTGCAGGCTTTGTAAGAGCCAATGGCAGGATTTTGCTGCAATCGTCCTCGTTTGCATAAACCTCGGGGTTGATATACTGTTGCATTCTGAATGGTCTCCATGTACTCCTTATCTCAGTTTTATCCCTGTTAATAATGCCTTGCCTATATCAAAAGCATATGTATTATACCCTTTATTTGTTTCATATACATATACATATACATATACACATGTTTATAACATTCATTCCTATTCTTTTCGTCCTTTTTATTAATAAAATTAATAGTGTGATATATATATATATATATATATATAGATATATGTATAACATTCATCCCTATTTTTTCATCCCTTTTATAATAAAATTAACAGTGTGATATATATATATATATATATATATCCTAATCCTTCGTTGCATATATAAATATGATATATAGAAGAAGGAAAAAGGAAAGTCGTGCTGCTTTGCTTTAAATATTGTCCTTTTTATTATAGACTGTAGTTCCATAGACGGACTCCGAACTCACCAAACATAATGCCAATGGCGAGGCTTATTTACAGAAATAATCTAATATTTTTTTAATTTTTGGATATACACCGGTTTCAAATTAATTCCGAGAATGTACTTATTTTTAATATGTGTTGAGAAATCGCCACGGAAGGAGGCGAGAAAATTGCAGCTTGGACCCTATAAATAGAGCTCGAAGCTCTTTCTTTTATATCGAAGAAAAAAAGAAAAAAAATTATGGTTCAAATATTTGTATTTAGAAGAAGTTTTTTTTTTTTATATATTTTTTAAGGTATGTTTTATTTTTATTTTTATTTAAGGTATGATTTAAGCTTTTAAATAAATAATTTGAAATTTAATTTTATAATTTATTATCATGATCAAATTTAGTTTCATTATAATTTAGTTTTTTTTAGTAGTTGAATTTTTTTGAAAGATTAAGGTATGATTTTCATTCTCTTTGGAAAAAATTATCGGATAATTGCATTATGCCATGAGAATTTTTCTATGATGAAATTTATTTATGTTGTAATTAAGGTTTTTTGTTGTAAAAGTTGATTTAGTTTGATAAATTAAGTTATTTTAACGTTAAAAGCATTTTAACTTTTTTATAGGCATATTTTCGATTAATATAATGGCTTCATCATCATCATCATTGTTGAAATTACAGAAAATTCAAATATTGTCAAGAGTATTATCTGAGGTACCAAAATTTTATTAATCAAATCTTTAAATATTACGAATTTAGAATCTTATAACTAATAAATTAATTACTTTGTGATATGATTGGGAATTACGATTGCGTAAATTTGCTTTGGAAGAACCAAATTCATATATTGTAGATTATTTAAGGTCATCTAGATTTTACTATGTAGCTTTAGTTAGAACCCAACAATATGTGTCTGGACTAATAAAAGCCTTGATTGAACGATGGAGACTCGAAACACATACATTTCATCTTCCATGCGGTGAATGCACGATCACCCTAGAAGATTTTGTACTTCAGTTAGGGCTGCCAGTTGATGGCGAGGTAATAACAAGGGGAAGCCTCTTGGAATGGGGTGAGGTATGCCTTGAATTATTAGGTGAGATCTCTCTAGCTGACTATTTAGAAGGGTCAAGGCTTAAAATAGTTTTGTTGGAAAGAACTTTTGTTGCACTCCCAAAAAATTCAACTATATGAGGTATAAAATGTGCCGTTAGAGCCTATATTTTACGCTTAATTGGAGGAATGTTAATGCCTATAAATCTAGCAATTGGTTCATTTAATGTATCTTTCAATTTTGTGAGATTTTAGGGAGGCTAAAAATTATATTTGGGGTTTGGCCTATTTAGGATTCTTATATAAGGAACTCTATCAAGCCGTAATTAAATGCACGCATGACATAGGTGATTGTTTATGGCTGCTGCAATCGTGGGATTAGTATCGAATGCCATTTTTTGCACCAAGAGTTAGTGTACAACCTGCATACCTTCTTGCGTTAAGGTAATAAACTTGAGTACTTCATTTATATTGCATAAGATGTAGAGGTTATACTAACATTAAAATTATTAAAATTTTATATATATTTGAATAGATGGTTCGATCGAAAATATTATAGATTTATCCCAACGGAGCTCGAAAGTATTAGAGGAATACTTAAATGCATCACCTCTGATAGGGTAAATATTTTAATGTAGTTGATTAAAGTTCGTGTGTAGTTAGCCGAATAGATGCAATATTATTCAATAATAATTTTGATGTATGTTTGCAGTTTAATGGATGCCATATAGTTCTAATGAGATATTAGCAAACATATAGAAGTAGCCATATTTGGCGTGTAAATACGACATTAATATGCTTCCAAGTTATAGAGTGGCACCAAGCAGATAGGGTCTTATGCCAATTTGGGATGCAACAACCAATTCCTCAAGCACCAGTGAACCTTGACAAAGTTCATAAGATTGACATGCATGGTAATCATACAGAGAACTGGGCTGAAAAAGATAAAAAATGGATCCAGTTTTGTCAAAATCGTTCTACACTTATTGCTTCTAGTTCTGAAATAATGAATAAATTTGAGCCATCAGATGAATACATGAGATGGTTCTATGAACAAAGTCGACCTTTTATTTTTCCATCGTCGGGTGTTAGTCAAAGGATGAAGCAACTTACTTTGGAAGATGTTAACAATGTTAATGCACCTAGGACATCATTTAGCCATCCTGAACCAGAATGTGATCTTGGATTATCATTCAGTCATCGATATTCTTTCAGTCACGTAAGGGATGATGGTGAGGATAGGAGTCATTAGTTGGAGACATCAACCAGTAAGTTAGATGCCGACCTCCTAACGCAGACTTCAGGTCCAACATATCTGTCTACCATGTACTAGTTTGGTACTCCAATTTCAGGTTGTGATGGTACAAGTACCTTGAATCCTTTTTATGGTGCGACAAATGCTGCCTCCTCTAGTAGCTAGAATCCATTTTTGGGTATGACAAATATTGGTATGTCTATGAGTGGTGGATTTAGGGTTTCAGATATTGTAGATGAAGCTACTTAAGAAGCAGCTAGTCAGGAAGAAGCACCAATGATGAAAATAAAAGGTCAAAGACATCAAACTCAGAGTACTCGTGGCAATAAAACTAAAAATGTTGAACGATGATTATTGCCACCGTGTAATAGGAGAGCTCCACATTATTGTTCAACAATCAACACCATGTGAAAGAGCCCCCGTCAATAGAGTTTCATGTGTAGTGATTTGTTTAATATGTATTTTTATCATTACTATATAATTGTACAATATTTATTTTTGTCATTTAAAAATTTTTGATATAATTTTTTTTCATCATTTATGATCATTGATATAACATGTTATACGGAAAAGATGTTTACATTTTTTAAAAAGATGCATAATATATTTCTTGAAACCCGAAAGATTTTATATGGAAATTACAAACTGTACAACAGATTCCTTCTGACACGTCAAAAAATATCTAACTAATGCCTAATAAATTTCTTGGAACTCGAAAGATGTGATAGATGCATAGGGTATTAGATTCCTTCTGACACGATAGAAAAAAGTTGACTAATACCTAATAAATTTCTTGGAACTTGAAAGATGTAACAGATGCATGAGGTATTAGATTCCTTCTAACATGATCGAAAAAAGTTGACTAGTGCCTAATAAATTTCTTGGAACTTGAAAGATATGACAGATGCATGGGGTATTAGATTCCTTCTAACATGACAAAAAAATATTTGACTAATGCCTAATAGATTTCTTAAAACCTGAAAGATGTGACAGATGCATGGGGCATCATATTCCTTTTGACACAACATGAAAAAGTTGATTAATGGCACGACAATGTGAAAAAACATGAAACTAATGCATAGATTTTTTTTTTACTCCTTTATAAATACCTTAGCTCATTGCTCTCATTTTAATTCATTTTCATTGTCATATTCTTTCCAATTTGTATGTAGAGTTTATTGATAGTGCTTCTTTATTCTAGCCTCTGTTGTTTCCTACTAAACATGAATTTGACAAGATGAGCAATAAGATTTGTCGTACTTATCTACTTTGATGGATAAATTTTCAATAGTGAAGAAGGTCTTACATTCCAAAGTGACCGTTTGACAAGCATTAGTGTTGAGGAAGGCATTACAATAGAGGAATTGAAGGCCAAAATTCAAATAAAAACCAAAGCTGAGAATGGAAGAAAAGTATTAGAGATCAAGTATAGGCTTTCTATTTCTATGGGGGAAGGATGTGTTCGATATAGGAGTTTTTTAATTAAAGATAACCATGATGTGAGATGTATGTTTGATGCCCATCAACAATTTCCTAATGTCGGCATAATTGAATTATATGTTGAGCTAAATGATGTTAATAATGATGATTGGCCTTCAAATATCCATACCGCATGCAACGTACTGACAAAAATGTCATGGCCATTTGACAATCTCGTATGTCAACCTCTTCTTAATGCATAGGTATTGATGAATAATTTTGTTAAATCCTTTCATTATTCATCTGTGCCACCAATAGTTCCTACCATCGAAAATAATGCGCCACACACCTCCACGATGATAGAGTCTCCAATTAGAGGTGTTAAAATGGACAGTAGAGGACCAAGTTCATTCAATGTTGATCTCGATCTTGATCAGTCATCTGGACCCCATTGTGAATATGTTGGAGACTTTAGTGAGCTTGAAGACTATGCTAAATTTGATGACAGTGATGATAATAATGATTCGGACCCAAATGTCGCAGCTAATATCAGTATTCATCATTTGTCATCTACTATTGAAGGTAGTGGTACTTTTCGTCAGTTTGAGCCTGCATCCTATATGCACACCTTTGATTTGGACGTAATACACATGGCAAAATTTTTAGAATACTTTGGTATGCTGTCAACATGGAATCCATCTATTGGTGATCTCTGTTTTGGGAAGCAGTTTGCTACGAAAGAGATGATGCTCAAAAACTCCGTAAATTACAGAGTTGTTGAATCTACGCCAACCAAGTATCACGATAAATGTACAATTTATGGCCCAGAGTGCAACTAGAGTATAAGGGCAACATTGTTAAAAAAGAAAGAAGTTTGGGAGATTAGAAAATACAATGGCCTTTATACTTGTACATCTGGGCGAATTTCACAAGATCACGTGAAATTAGATTCTAACATGATTTGCTAATGCATTTTATCTTTGGTCCAAGCAAATCTAACCATTTCTGTTTTAGTGTTGGTCACAGAGATACGAAATAGGTATGGATATATGACCTCCTATAAGAAACCATAGATAGCAAAGTAGTAGTCAATTGTTCGATTGTTTGGCGATTGGGATAAATCCTACAATGATTTGCCAAAATGGTTGGGTGCAATGCAACATTTTATTCCTGACACAATAATGGAATTATAGATCAACCCTACATACAACGGTCAACTAATGGTGCAAGGTAAACGTATTTTTAGTAGACTTTTCTAGACTTTGAAGTCTTGCATTGAAGGCTTTCCCTTTTGTAAGCCTATTGTACAAATAGATGGTACATTCTTATATGAAAAATACCAATGAACATTTTGTTAGCTGTTGCAGAAGATGACGATCGAAACATTGTACCAATTGCCTTTGCAATTATGGAGGGTGAGACAAATGAGGCATGGTCATTTTTTCTCTGCAATATGTTGTTACATAACCTGGCATCTGTTTGATTTCTGATTGACATGAATCCATCAAATCTATCATCAAAGATTCAGGTAGTGCATGGAAAAACATTTAAGATGAGCAGTCTATCTGCTGCAAACATACAATGAGTAAACAAACTAATTTCAATTTAAACCCTATTATCCTTTAAAGATACTATTTACAGATGAATCAACTATCTTAACAACATTACAAAACTTAACATTGAAAATAGATGTGACCATTTGAAAAAGATCCTTAAGTACTATTACAATAGTTGTACACTTCCTGAGATTCCTTTCCCACCAGATGTAAGGCAATTAATGTCCAAGCTATATTGAGAAGGGTGACCTTCAAATATTTCCCTTTTAAACATGACACGACCTAGCTAAATTCTTTTTGCCAACTTTTTATCTCCCATTGAATGCCAAAAGTGGCTAAAACTTGTTACCAAACCTATATTGAGAAGAAAAACATGTAAAATATGGTGATCTCTGTCCTCTACTTGACTTGTGCATAGTATGCAGTTAGTTAAGTGCACCTACAATCCCTATGAGCACAATCCCTATAGTATGTATAGTATGCAGTCAGTTGAGTGCACTTACAATCCTCATAGTATGCAGTTAAAGTACTCAACCTATCTAAGATAACGAGCTATGTAATGAAAGAGAATCTTGGAACTTTAAGTGGGAACCATACCAAATTAATACGTGGGGAATTGAAAGACACAAAAAATTTGAGGAAGGTTTCAAGGCATATAGCAATGTCACTTTCTTTAAGGTTTTATTCACCCTTACTATTAATATAGTATGCAAAAAGAGTTATCGATGTATAACTTTGAGGATACATTGGAGCTGTATGATTGATGGCATTTTGCATTGACGACATCAGTTCACTATGTACTAAGCAGTATGTAGCAAAACTATCAAAATTCAATATAAAATTTCTTTGTAGTTTCTATCTATATTTTTCTCTATCTATGTCTTCCAAACAAGGGGTGTATTTATAAAAGATTAAATGTCCTTTCATTTCGGTATATAACCAAAAGACACTACTCTTAATTATTGATTAAGAGACATGACTCATTAATTAATGGAAGACAATCTTCACAATATTTTGAACATGTTCTAACAACAATCAACCTTTTTCAAAATAATCTAGATTTTGATAGTTTTGGAAATTTATTGCAAAAATTAAGATGTCTTATGATTAAACCTTCACTCAGTGAAAACATGTTAAAGTTAACTGAAATTGCATGGTAGACTATGCTTTGAACCAACTATTCCATTTGGTTAACCAAACACATCTCACAAAAAGATTTTAAGATCAGTCAATGTATAGTATCCGGGGACATTATTATGGCCATGTGTTTTTGTCTTCTTCTAATGAGTGTTGTTAGTGCTTAGCCCTAAAACCTTTATAAACATCCACACTTCAAACTCACATATGTAGATCTCATCGAGAGTGTTCCTATAACTATAACACTTTAAGATATTTTTGTTATAGGTCTACTAAGAGTATATTAATCATCGTTTCCTTATCAATACCGGAACCTAGTGCTTTACTTTGGATGATATATTATATAATTTTATAGTGCTAGCAACCACATACAGATGATGTACTTTGCCTCATTGAACTTAAGACTTGATGTTATATCTAGCATTGAGTTGAGTTTTCATCATGGGCGACTTAATATTATGGGCTTGAACATCCCCAAATTATCAACATAGCTATGTTAATTTTCATACCACACGGTGAAACTTTTATACATTTTTGTATTTTGAAGTTTCATAAGAATAACACCTTTTATGGGTTCTGGGTTAACACGATTGGACAACATAACTCAACTTTTGATTCATCTTGCATCACCAATCTTTTTTACCTAAAATGGCCCACTTAAAGCTCTCGATTCCATGGCTTTAATTGTATCACTTCCTCTTCAAAGTGATTGTTGGCCAATAAACAAATTCAGGCAAAGGGAAAAGCGTAAGCTATTCACACTAGCTTTAGCTTTGAGCAAGAGAAGATTCTTTTCCACCCAGTCAATCACTGTGAAAAAAATATAGTAGGATCGGGCAATCTCCTATATCAAGCTTGGAACGATCCCCATAGCCACTGCTTGCCTAACAACTGCTAACCATTGGAATGATCGAACAAACATGATCTTCTCTCATGAAAAAGAGTATCCAGCCCCATTCATTACGGATTTGCCTTCCTAAGCAAAACTTATAACTTAGATGACATCTCTTCCATCAACCAATTGTGAAAACACACAAGTGTAGTCTTCTCTTGATTTGATAGATTCCTTGACCAAGGAAACATAAAAAAGCAAGCCTTTAGAGGTGCTGACTAGAAAAGTGAAGAAAAAGTTTGTATGTTTGAGATAGGGTTTAAGGGTTTAAAGTTTAAGATTTAAAGCTTAAGATTTAAGGTTTAATGGTTAAGGTTAAAGATTTAAGGTTTAATGTTAAAAGTTTTAGATTTGAGGTTTAAGGATTAAAGTTTAAGGTCAAAGATTTAAGGTTTAAAGTTTAAGATTTAAAGTTTAAGGTTTAAGGTTTAAAGTTTAAGGTTTAGAGTTTAAGGTTTAAAGTTAAGTTTAACGTTTAAGTTTAAAGTT
>JBBYHK010000010.1:1613413-1664131 GCA_038382065.1 Adansonia grandidieri
AAGCAGCTGGGGTACTAGGAACCCTGCTGGCGTGCTCTACCTCACCCACCCACCCTTTCCCAAGTGTCTTTGGTTAGCCTGAAATCCGAATGTGCAAAAAAGAAAATAAGAGGTGATAATTGAGGTTGGGTTTTTGGCAACCACCCGAAATTCATCTTCTATCTATTGGCTCTGCTTCTCCATGGCCCCCTATGCACCAACTGTTAATGAACTTTTTCCTTTTTTTTTTTATTATTATTATTTTTTTTGTTTTGGTTCAATTTTGGACAGAAACAGAATCAACTTTTTCATTAAGCACCAAAGTACTTGAAATTCAAATCCAAAACGCTGTTTTCAAGGAACCCCAACTTCATTTTCTGCCACTGGTAAGTTGGGGTTTCCCAAAACCACGAATACAGGATAAGGGCCTGTTGCTGTGGCCTTCAAAGATGAATTCATCACGTCCTCATATTATTTTTCTAACTTATCTTAATCACCTAAAATAATTTTCATTTTTTTTTTTCAACCAAACTCATATACTTATATTCATAAGTTATTCGAATGCAATTTAGAAAAATTAAATTTGACTCAATCATCGAGTCAGACTCCAATTTAAACAGCTTTAATTATCAAATTAATGAACCCAGTTTAAACATAACAATGTTTGAACATGAGAAGTGAGCTTATTTTTTTTAAACGAGAGTATAATAAAGTAAGTTTTAGTTTGAAATCAAAAATGAAAAAGTAATTCATTTTTTCTACTATGAAAACAATTTAATCGAATGAGATTAAATAATCTACTTTTATCTTGAATCAAATTTGAACTTTTAAAACAAAACTCGATTGTATTCCAATCAAATTTTGAGTCATGGTTTTCAATTCGAGCTTAAACTCGATCTTAAAATATATTTAGAATACATAACCAATTAGGATATTGTTACGTGCTCCAAGTTAATAAGGAAGAATATTATTTGCAAAAATGCTGTATAAACAAAATTTGAGGTATATACCACTATCACATTTATTATCATTAATTTTTGCCAATTAATTTAAAGCATAAAAAATTGTATATAAAAATAAGAACAGAAACATAGAGCTCCCTTAACTCTATCTCCCATCCAGATAACCTTCTTCCTCTTCTCTTATCATGGATCCTTACAAGGTAACAAAATACCAGCTTTATTGATTTCTTAAGCTTCAGTTGTTACCCCAGTTTCAGTCTTTGGATGTTTCATATCTACCAAGCCTGAAATAAAAAGTAGTGTTTCTTTATTTGTTAATCTGATTTTCGTTTTTCTTTTTTTTTTCTTTTTTGGTGCCTTTTGATTGTTTACTAGGAAACTTTAAGAAGAAAAAGTATGTTAATGGTTGAAACATTTGAAAAAAGTTCAGAAAGTTATCTCACTTAAGCTAATAGTCTGCACTAAATCAAAGATCCTTGTTGGCTCTTGCTCCAAAAAATAGAAAAATTTAAGTTCCTTTCCGTTTTCCTATATTTTCTTAGCTGCCAAGCAGAGTATTTGTTTCTCCAAATTGTATTTTATTATCTATATCAAGTTATCAACAAAGTTTGACCGACTTTCTAATTCCAATATCTATGTTTAATACTTTAATTAGATGGTTTACATCTTTTTTTTTTTTTTTTCTTTTACTGTCTTTGCATGCACTCGTGTTATTTCCTTTAGTTCTGGTTTGCAGTTTCCGGTTTAGTCGTTTACCTCTTATAATCTCTTTCAATTAGTTTGCCTGCGCCTATTTATTTTTCTTCTTATTCAAGCTATTTCTCGATGCAGCATCGTCCTTCAAGTGCCTTTGATTCCCCGTTCTGGACCACTAATTCTGGGGCTCCAGTTTGGAACAATAACTCATCACTCACTGTCGGAGCAAGAGGTAATTATATATGATTCTTGGTGTGCCTATGTCATATTTATTCGTTGTAATATTTTCTTAAATAATTATGGAGTTTCTAAAACATCAGTATTGAATCTTTGGGTCGATTTGGATGCGCTTCTCATGTACTACTTTTGACCTTGTTAAGGTTTTGGTTTTGTCAGTATTTTCTTCCAAGATTGTTAACATCAATTGATTTGAATCATGTTTATTGTAAGACATCAATGCTTCTTGAGTAGAGTTGCAAATATAAAATGACTTTTTTTTTCTTTAATTGAGCAAGGGGCCTCACGCATGAGAGTTTTGGGTGGAAAATAATACATTTGTTTCTTCAAAGTTTTCAAGTTGATTCTAGAAGTTTTTATTTAGTCAATTACAATCTGAAATTATTTTGATACGCATTGACATATGAAATGAAGTAGATGATGGCAGCCATTGGTCAAAACAAAAGATACATGAAATAAAATCAACACTTTTTTGACAGGTCCAATTCTGCTTGAAGATTATCATTTGGTGGAAAAGCTTGCCAATTTTGATAGAGAACGCATACCTGAACGTGTGGTTCATGCTAGAGGAGCTAGTGCGAAAGGGTTCTTTGAGGTGACTCATGATATATCTCATCTCACATGTGCTGATTTCCTTCGGGCCCCTGGAGTCCAGACCCCAGTCATTGTTAGATTTTCCACAGTTATTCATGAACGTGGTAGTCCTGAAACTTTGAGAGACCCACGAGGTTTTGCAGTGAAATTTTACACTCGAGAGGTAACAATATTTGCTTGAATATCTAAATATCATCATATGTTGAGGTGTAGGAGTCAGAAATACCATTTATCAGAAGTGAACTTAACTGTTTGTTTTTGTTGTTTCCTTGCTCAAACCAGGGTAATTGGGATCTGGTGGGGAACAATTTCCCTGTCTTTTTCATCCGTGATGGAATGAAGTTCCCTGATATGGTCCATGCTCTCAAACCGAACCCAAAGTCCCACATTCAGGAAAACTGGAGGATTCTGGACTTCTTCTCGCACCACCCTGAAAGCTTGCACATGTTCACCTTCCTCTTTGATGACGTTGGTATTCCACAGGATTATAGGCACATGGATGGCTCTGGTGTTCATACCTATACTCTAATCAACAAGGCTGGGAAGGCACATTATGTGAAATTCCACTGGAAACCGACTTGTGGCGTAAAATCTCTGTTGGAGGATGAGGCCATAAGAGTTGGTGGCGCTAATCACAGTCACGCCACGCAAGATCTCTATGACTCAATTGCAGCTGGAAACTACCCTGAGTGGAAGCTATTCATTCAGATAATGGATCCTGTTCACGAGGACAGGTTTGACTTTGATCCACTTGATGTAACCAAGACCTGGCCAGAGGACATCCTTCCATTGCAGCCGGTGGGTCGAATGGTGTTAAGCAAGAACATTGATAACTTCTTCGCCGAGAACGAGCAGTTAGCCTTCTGCCCTTCCCTCATTGTCCCCGGCATCTATTATTCAGATGACAAGTTGCTCCAAACTAGAATCTTCTCCTATTCCGACACTCAGAGGCACCGTCTTGGTCCGAATTATCTGCAGCTTCCGGCAAATGCTCCCAAATGTGCTCATCACAATAATCACCATGAAGGTTTTATGAATTTCATGCATAGAGATGAGGAGGTATTATCTCTCTCTATCTTGCTTCTGTTGCGCAGATATGCATCCATGCATGCTCTTATGCTCCTAGCGTAGAACATCTCTTAACTCTTAAGTGATCATCATTAACAAGCGCCTCAATGAGTTTCCGACAGTTCTTCCTTTAATCATTTGGTCCCTTTTTTCTATATTGAATTGCGAATTCTTTGATCGAGCATCATTTTATTGTTACATTATTATCTCTGATAAATATATTTTTTAGGTGAACTACTTCCCTTCGAGGTTTGATCCTGTGCGCCATGCTGAGAAGTACCCTATTCCTACTGCCATTTGTACCGGCAAAAGAGAGAAGGTTGCTTTTTTCCCTAGCATTTTATTTCAACTTTTAAGTTTTAAGCTTGAATCTCAAAGGTGCCAACTTAGACTATATTTGATTTCTATTTCCAGCGTCTGGTCCCAATATCTGAAACTCTTGATTTTAAGTCAAACTGTTTAAGTTGTTTTGGATTGACCAGTAATTTGTTGATCTATTGGGTTTATTTGAGTGAAATGAAACTGTTTTCTGTTAGTGCTGACACAGACCCTAAACTATATAATAATCAGTTTATGACTTCCAAACTGTTGTCACAGTGCATTATTGAGAAGGAGAACAACTTTAAGCAGCCTGGGGACAGATTCCGATCCTTTTCACCGGACAGGTTTTTTTTTTTAAATTTTTTTTTTGTTTCTTTTGTAGGGATTATTTAGATAAGAAATTGCTTGATTTCTTTACACATTCATTTACAGAATTCCATTTTGATTGTCTGTCTCTCAGGCAAGAACGCTTTATTAATCGCTGGATTGAGGCCTTGTCTGATCCTAGGGTCACATATGAGATCCGCAGCATTTGGATCTCATACTGGTCTCAGGTGGGATTTTCATCCTTTTATCTTAGATTACACAAACACTTACAGGCTAATCAGCTTTCTTATGCATGGATATATATTTAACCATAAACAATCTTGGAAGATAAAGCTCTTCGATGTTTTTTTTCATCACCCAAGTTCTAGTTTGGTATCATAAGCTTGTGGTTGTTTATACAATCACATCATAGTTACTAACCGTGTTATTTTTTATGCCAAAGAGAGAAACAACGTAAATGATAAAATAGTGCTTAAATAATGTAATTTATCTTGTGTGGCTTCAGGCTTGCAAATCTTTGGGTCAAAAGCTTGCTTCTCGCCTCAATGTCAGACCAAGCATTTGATGAGATAGAGCCGGCGAAAATGCTCCCCTTGTGCTGAGAGGAAGCGGCTAAGCATATGCATGAAGTGAACTAGCTAAACAGTGGAATATATTTGTATCGTTCTGAATACTTACATTCCGCAATGGAATAAGATCATAATTTAGGAATTTCATGTCTAAAAAACGCCTGTAACCAGATGTATTACTACTCTGTTGTATATGAAAGTTTCGAAGTATTCAAATTCTGTCGTATCCAATTTGCTCTCAAGTTTTTCTGTATTAGCAGCTCAGCACAAATTGAAGGTGTCTCAAATATTAACTCCCCCCTCTAATTTTGCATGTATATATATATATATATATATATATATATTTGATGTGCTCCCTCTTCCGTCCTGAATCCTGATTTAAATGTTATTGAAGGCGAATACATAAACGCACATTACAATTTACAAGTCAAACAAGCTTAGTATGTTTCAATTTCTGTTCCTCGTATCTTAGTTTGATGACATTTTGCGCCCACCAATGAAGCTTTGCTGTTGTGGGCCATGGCTCTCGTGCGTACTACTTTTCCTCTACAGCTAAAGCTAATGACGTGGTTATATTTTAGTAGTAATTCTATGGGTTGTCAAAAATGTTCTAGTTTTGAGAAATGGTCTGCTCTGCTAAATCTCGACAAAGATTGCCAAAGGTTTGTAGACAATCAGGACAAAGGCAAACTAGAGGAAGACATAGAATTATAAAACAATTTTTGTAAGTTTGGAATTTTGAAACGAAATGGTACTAAGAATGTTAAAAATTGCTTGAATAAAGGTTAATTTTTTGCCCATTTAGAATTAAAATCCAACAAAACTGCAATTAAAATGGGAAAAAGATGTGGCATTTAGAATTCGAAGATATCAATTGCACGACAGTAGTAATGGTAGCAATTGCATTGCATGAAAGAACTTTATCTGCATACTCTAGCCATTTTCGCAGGAATTTAATGATCTCAGCTTAATATACAGCTTAATTAGGATTGACTGATCAAATTTGTTGGTACATAAGAATAGAATAATAGAATATAAATGGCAGTTTGCATTTGATTTTGACCATGTCAATGATGCCATTGGTGGGTAGGAATTGGATGCCGTGAATGAAACCCACGTTAGCATAATCAGTTGGTACAAACCCCAGACATAGGCATAATAATAGTCGTCCGCCCATCTTTTATTAGCCAAAAACTGTTAAAAAGGGAAAATTCTGCCCAATATCCTACGCAGAACAAACAGAAGAGAACAAGCAAGAAGAAAGGGAGAAACAAGACGTTCCATTCAACATCTATCAGGCTTTCGCCTGCTGCCTCTGGTTATCGCTTCTTGCTCTTTGCAAGACAAGCTGCACTTAAAAAAGGTCTCTTCCCCTGTAGCTGTTTTCGACACCAAACCTTCTTGCCCAGGAAACTTAGATCTCACTCTCCACGTAACAGGTTTGCTCTTTAATGTTCCTTTTTCGTCTCTTCCCTCTCTTTGGAGAAACCCAATTTGTAATGCCCCTTTTTTTCCCATCCGCTTGATCCAACTCTACCTACATAAATACATCAAAGGTTTTATCTTTTTGTGTGTGTGTTTGATTGATTGAATGGGGTAAAATTTCTATTTTTGCCCTTTTTGTTATGGTTTTGTAGTGAAATAGAATTCCAATAATGATGGAGAGGGCAGAGTCATGCCAAAAGCTATATACAAGAATGCGGTTATGGGAATTCCCTGATGAGTATGTGATTGAACCCACCGATGGATCTTCTGCTTCCTCGTTGTCAATTAATCGTGTTGATGCCTCAATGAAGCTCATTGGTTGGTTGCTTTATATTGTTACTCATTTGTTATGCCTCTCTTTTCGATATTGGTCTTTGTTTGGTAAAGTGCTTGATGTTTTACCGGACGTATCTGTCTGCTCTTCAGATGGTATTCCAGAATGCAGCTCTGTCCGTGTTCCTAAGATTCAGACGATTTTTGGAGTAGTTGGAATGCTAAAGCTTGTTGCAGGTATGATAGCTTCCTACCAAATTTCTGTTTTCTTTAATTATCCTCTATTCAGTTGGTTAATTCGGAAAACAAGGGACCTAATTGAACATTGAAACTGTAGTGCCTGATTAGATTAGTCGGGCATATGGATCTGCAAGATCAAATGAGACGAGAATTGGTTTTCTTTTCAATTTTGCTATTTTGATTCTCCTCTCAGAATTGGGCTTGTTGTTTTCCCCCCATCATTTTGATGTATTAAATTTTATGTGTTTAGGATCATATTTAATTGTTATAATGGAGCGTGAATGTGTTGGATCTTACTTGGGGCATCCTATCTTCAAAGTCACATCGTTGAAAGTTCTCCCCTGTGATCATTCTCTTAAAAACTCTCCTGTAGAACAGGTACATCGTCTGTTTCCCTGCTTTTTCTCATAGCAAGCATGATTGTTATTGATTGATTAACACAAGAATCTTTCATACCATATTTGGCAGAAAAAGGTGGAGAATGAATTTTCTGGGCTGCTAAAAATTGCAGAGAGGACTTCCGGTCTCTATTTCTCTTATGACACAAATTTAACACTGAGGTGAACTGCTCTCTCAACTTAGACCTTGTATAAGCAATTTTTTTTCACGAAACAGTCATATGTCAAGCAGAAAAGGTTCTGATGTACACAGCGACCTATTTTTGGGTGACATCTTGCCACAAAACTTCCATCCAAAACAGTTCGCATGAATCTCCACGCTACAAAAATCAGTCTTATGCATGAACGTACTAATTGCAAAGAATAAGTTTATATGTGGCGATCCTAGTGGGGTAACTTATCATTCCCTTTAGACACACTAGCAAATGAATTGACTATAGATATGCCTTTGTTCTGTAGATTTCAGACAACACATAGGAAGCACATTCATGAGCAACATAACATGTTGTGAACGTATTAAAGTTAACCATCAACTACTAAGTTGTTCCAGAATAATCATCAAGATTTTAATTTGTTAATGGAGGGCATTGTATATGATCAAACAGCTTGCAAACTTCCATTATATATCCAATAGGCTAGGTACTTTCGGAATTATTAACAATTATGTAACTTTTTCATTTTTTTCATGTCTTTATATTTTCGTTAAATATTGTACTTATGATGAAAGTAACTGTTGTAAGATTTGGTACACAACAGTGCTCAGCGATTATATGATCTGGGAGATGAATCTAAATTGCTTCCTCTTTGGAGACAGGTAACTTGTTCATTTTTTAAGTAATTAATACATATATAGCTCCCTTGGTTTTCTATTTATGAGATTATTAGATGATCTGCTGCTAGCTTCAAACAATTTTGCTTTTATGGTAGTCTTTACAAGCGCCGTTTTCAACATTGATCAAGTTTTCCATGTGATTGTTCATTGCCACTAAATTACTAAGCTTTTCCTTATGTCCCCAAATGTTTGCCACAGGCAGAACCCAGATTTCTTTGGAACAATTATATGTTGGAAGTACTTATAGACAACAAGGTGAGTCGTTTTTTTGAGTAGCTTTGCAGTTTCATGCACCACCGTTCTCCTTTACATTTGAACTTGCTATCTGATTTTTTCTTTGCGTTCTATTGCTGCAGCTTGATCCATATTTGCTTCCAGTTGTTCAAGGGAGTATCCTTAATGAAACTATTAATCTCAGCATTTTGTGGCATGAGAAGTTCTTGTCCCTTGTTAACTAATTCATTATTGGTGTTGGTTTCTATGCCTTTCTATTTGAAGCATCCCCTTAACTGCTAACCAGGTTTTCATAACTTCCAAGCAGCCATTGGAAAAGAAATTGTTGATGTTACACTGATAGCCAGGAGATGCACCCGGAGAAACGGTATTCAAAGCTAGAAATCCCTCTTCTTCAATATTTTTTTAGCCTGGTTTATCTAGATGCTAACTATTGTTTCTTAAGAAATAAGCTTGCCTGCAATTTTTTTTTTTTTTCAAATTTCTTCTGTGGGAGGAAGGGGTTCAATTTTTGAAAGATGCAAAAACAATAAAAAATCTAGTACTATTACAAATTCTCCTTTCTAATATGAACAAATATAGACCTTCTGCAAGTTCTATATCATGCTTTTATTGGATAAATTTCATCATTTGTATGAAACATTACCTGGCAGGACCATCCCACACATTTTGAGCTTGGGGGGGGGGGGAATAGGAAATTGATTTACCAAATAGATAGATAAATAATTTTTAAACCCTGGTGCATCTCTTCATAATTCAAAATTTTTAGGGCCTTATGTATACAGGCTAGTCTTATTGATACAATTTGCATGCTTTGAAAGGAACCCGAATGTGGAGAAGAGGAGCTGATCCTGATGGGTATGTTGCAAATTTTGTGGAAACAGAGCAAATTGTGCAGATGAATGGGTTTACTTCATCATTTGTTCAGGTAACAGTCACTACTATTTTATTCTTCATGTATAAAATGCAATATGTAACGAATTTTGGTCTCATTTTCAGTCCATACATTTTTTATAGAAGCATCAAGCACAAATGTATAGTCTTTAATGCTTAAGGAGAAGATTGCTAGTAAAAGTTCAGATGTGTTCCTTGCTTAGTCCTAGCTTTTCAATATTTGGAAGGCAGTAAGGGATATTGAATATTGTGATTACTTATAGTGAAAGTTCGACTTTAGATGCTTACTGGATCTTACTTGGAAATATTAAGATTTTCTACAAGAACATTTGACACTGCATGTGAAGGGAGGAGGTTACATGAAAGATGAAGAAATGAGATTTTCCAGCGATTCTTAATCTCAAGATGTTCTGCAAGAACATTTGACACTGCATGTGAAGGTGGAATGTTGCATTAAAGAGGAAGAAATGAGATTTTCCCATGATTATGAATCTCAATGCTGAATATGTATTGAACCACCTACATCAGGGACTTGAAAAGTTCACTACGTGAAGTGGTATATACATTATTTTGGTGTGAAATGAACACAAGTAGTTGAACAAAGTCCAATAATCTAACGAGACTGCATTTGTAAATTCTTGGAAAGCTTAAATAAGGGTGCATGCAAATATTCAGCATCTATATTATGCAGGTCATATTTGTCGTATCCTATGAGTTATTGGGTCTGATTGTTATAAACCCTTTCCCTTATTTTGCCTCTTGCAGGTTCGGGGGTCAATGCCTTTTCTTTGGGAGCAAATTGTTGATTTGACTTATAAGCCCAAGTTTGAGATTGTAAAACCTGAAGAAGCAGTAAGTGTTTTCATTTATTGCCACTGTTTCATTGCACATTTAAAATTTATTCTACCTTCCCTCTTAAATTTATTCCACCGTTCTGACTTTTCTTTTATATGACATATTATTCAGCCACGAGTAGCTGAGAGGCATTTTCTAGATCTAAGAAAAAAGTATGGATCCGTTCTAGCTGTTGATCTTGTCAACAAGGTGAGCATTATTTGATTATTGGCATTCAGTATGCAATTATACTTTATTATAGTAAACAATCCTCAAATCCTCTTATGAAATGCATAGAGAACACCTTCTGACAACATACTGACTTTGTCCTTGCAAAAGTGAGTTTTTTGAGCAAGCATTCATTTATTATTTCGAATGTTTGATCATGTGCCACTTTATCTCTTACCAGCATGGAGGTGAGGGACGCTTAAGTGAAAAGTTTGCAAATGCAATGCAGCCTATACTTAGTGATGATTTAAGGTACATTTTCTGTTTATCTAAGTCAATCTTGTTTCATTGTTTTTGTTTTTGGTTGTGGTTATGTTTTATGGAAAGACCCATTTCCTTGCAGATATCTTCACTTTGATTTCCATAAGATCTGTGGACATGTTCATTTTGAGCGCCTTTCCTTCCTCTATGATCAAATTGCAGATTTTCTTGAGAAAAATGGGTTTGTTTTGATAATTGAACTTATCTGTAATGGACAATTTGATATTTGTTCCCATAGTACTTTTGATTATATTGCTTTTGCAAGGACAGGTTTTAGAATGCTGTTCTCTTAGTAAAAGTTTACAAAAATGAAATATAGCAATTAATATCGGGTTCTACTTGTCCAAAACTGATAGGTACCTCTTATTGAATGAAAAGGGTGAGAAAATGAAGGAGCAACTTGGAGTTGTAAGGACCAATTGTATTGATTGCTTAGACCGCACCAATGTTACACAGGTGAGTCCACTTAAACTGGAGACATACTTCTAAGGTTGGCTTTGTCTATGGTGGCACAACAAGTATGCAGCATACGTTTTCATTTTGGATTGCAAACTTGTGCTTACTGCTTAGCACTTACCTTCTGTGACAATTTCAACTCCCCTGTTCTAACCTCAACAGATTACCTTAATTTGCTGAATGCCCTTCCTTCTGTATGGTTGTTACTCCTAAGAGTAATAGAAGATATTTCACAGGAGGTCTGTTTAGTACTAGAATGAGTTCCAACTATTATTATAAACTGTATGGTTGATTTTGACCTTTGAAGGTGCATCAACGACTCTTTTAAGTTATGAATTTGATGTATGAGGACTATCTCTTAGCCTATATGTTGCTTTCGTGGTTTAAGTTGCAGTGTAGATCTCTCTCTGAGACATAGATACATGCTCAAGGAGAGGTGTGTGTGCATATGCATGTAGTTACCTGTTATTCTTGTTTGCCACTGTTAGTGTTCTTAACTTCTGTACCGGTGCTTACCATTGTCTGCAGAGCATGATAGGTAGGAAAATGTTGGAACTTCAGCTTAGGAGGATTGGTGTTTTTGCTGCTGAGGAAACCATTAGCTCACATCCAAATCTTGATGAGAGCTTTAAGATATGTAAGCATTTCCATTTTCTTATTCTAATAATCTGCCTTCAAAGTATAGTTCATTCTTAACTTTCGGTACCGTCTATTATATATCAATTTCCTTTTTGGATAAACTGATTTTGTTTATCAATTTGATTTCCTAGCATGTGAAATAAAATTTGCTTTTAAATGTTTGCACATTTTCAGTGTGGGCTAATCATGGGGATGACATAAGCATACAATATTCTGGCACTCCTGCACTAAAAGGAGATTTTGTCAGGTACATCTGCATCTTGATTTTACAGATTGAGTGTTAACTTGTATATCTAGCAAATGTCATAGTCTAAGCTATTTTGATTCATCTTTCTGCTAAATGTTGGTTGCTATAACCGTGATTCTGTAAGAATACTGTCATTAATATTAAATCAGAATGGACGCTAATGTTATGCTCTATGAATTTGTTCTTTAAGCTGACCAGATCCCAAAAGCATAGTTATTAGTGAACCTACAATGATGGTAGAAGTAATCTTTTGAACTCTTTTGAAGATATTGTATTGTAAACTAGACTTTTGAAGAGTTTTATGTGCTTGTTGAATTGTTTTACATAATTTGACATTTGAACCAGAATGAAATCCAAAAATAATATTTGATTAGCCTTTACACACTTTGAATATGATCAGTTATCATCTTGTGTGCATGTCTAAAAGTATGACTCTTTTTACCTCTTCTGTACATCAATGAGGCCTATATTTGATGTGCCCATTTGGATTTGACCAATGGGAGTTTGACCCATCTGTTTCATGTGAGCTGTAGGTTTGGTCAGCGAACAGTTCAAGGGATCCTTAAGGATGGATATAATGCACTTGCTCGATACTATTTGAATAACTTTTCTGATGGAACAAAACAGGTACAAATACTTCGTTTCTTTAAGTAATACTTGCAATAATTTGGAAATAGGCTGACATTTCAAACTATTCATGCTTACTGTAACCAATTTATGGCTATCTGTGAATATATGAGGTGGGCTGAGGGTATGTAAACCCAATGTTCTAGTTATTTTAATACCCAAATTCTAATGCTAGAAAATTTTTTATATGCATAAGTGCTCAGCAGCCGGTAATAATCTTCACATCAAACTTTGTTTCAGCATTCTTACTGTTAACATAGGTGCCATTGTTTTCCGAACAGCCGTCTATACTTTGTTTGGCCAATCATTTATTAACTCATAATAATTGCAGCTGCTCTTTTTACAGCTGATGTCCTGCCTTTTTTTTTTTTTTTCCTACAATTATAAACGGATGGCCATCTTCCTATCATGGTTTTCAATATAGAAACTGACCTCCTCTAATTTATTGGTCACGTGCATGAAGGATGCAATCGATCTCCTGCAAGGACATTACATCGTCTCTGTCAGCCGGGATATGACTCCTCCATCGCAAACAGGAGGCCTTGAGGCTATGGCTGTAAGTATAGATTGAACAATTTTTGGCATTTAAGATTTCATTGCTTCAGTGTGATATTTGTGAAGCTCTATACTGTATGCTATTGCTTAATTTTTGAAGCAATTGCTATCTTGTTTTTGTGGAAAGAAGCTTTTATGTCAGGCTAGGCTCTTCAACAGAAAATTACACTTTATTGTTCATTGGTTTATCCTTGTCCAACACAATTTATCAACACTTTCACTGCTGGTTTGAAGCCTGCAGAGAGAAAGACCATTGCATTTGTTTATAGTGCAAAACCTTCTATTGAAAATACATAAATGTAGATTTTACTGAAAAATGGTCATGCACTGCATTAAGTTGTTGAGATTATGGCTTTTCTAGGCAAAGCTGAACTCAGAATTTAATATATACGTGAAAGTTTTTTTTGCAAGAATATTTCAGTTAATCTTTACAATCCCAGTAGAATGGTAGAACTTACCAGCCTTTTGTTCCGCGTATACTTAGTACCTCATACTGTTGTGTAACGTTATTACTGGCAGAACGTGAATGTATTACTCTTACATTACCTTCTCCCATTGTCATGTGTTATTGCTTTTTTCTATACTGGCTGCTGGTGCCAAGATTGAACACAGATGCAAAAATGCTTTTGTTTGTAACTTTGTTGTATGTTATTCTTATCTGTATTGAATACTTTTAGCTGTTTTAGACCTTAGGTTCATAGTTTCTCTTTCTGCAGTCCTTTCCAGCGGCTTTATGTTTGGTCTCGATGGGGTTGTTTTTCACAACCATGTCACTGAGGCAGGGTTAGTTCACTTCTGCTTTATTCTTATGATGAGGTATAAGCTTCATTAGCACAAAAGAGACCTTTGACATAATCTTTGTTTTCATTGTCTGCAGCTCGATACGATCTTCGACACTTATTTTTTTCAATTCTGTGGGCTAGCATAAGCATTGGTATTGCAGCATTTGTGAAGGCTAATGGCAGGATCTTCTGCAATCGGCCTCGTTTGCATAAACCTCGGCGTTGATTGTAGAATTAGCATTCTGAATGCCATGGCAATTAAAACTTGTTCAAAAGGCTGTCATCTTGCTATTCTTTCATGCATATTTTTGTAGTCCATTTAGTTTTAAATGTTTTAATACCTCATTTATTGTCATTCTGCTATTTTTGTTCTCATCAACATAAACTAACAAGTAGTATATTATTTTTATTCCTTTGTATTTTTATAAGTGTTATTTCACCTTGTGCCTTGTTAGATAATTGCAATTAGAATACCATTTAGCTCACCTTTCCTACCATTGACAACTTATATTCCATGGGAATTATGATTTTAAAGATAGCATCGGAAAGTTGCTTTTTTAATGTATTTGACTTTAATACTTGAGATGATCTCACGTAGCCTCTGCACAGACCTTAAACTGGATGATTAGAAGGCTTGGCCTCTTAACATTTAAGTCTATATGTACCTCCCACGGTGGAAATGGATCCCTTGTGCTGCTTCGAACGTAGTAGATGATCTATTCTTAGCAACTGAAATGCTCCCGAGTCCATCCAAACTTGATGTGATGGAAGTTCCTTAACCTATGCCAACTACTTTCGGAGATCGGCTGTCTGTTACAGCCATGGGATCTAGGAAAACGAATATGGTGCCAAAAGGATGTGGTAGTTTCGACAGGTGTTTTGGCCTCGCCACACAATTCACTACTATGTACCCGGTTTTATTTATAGTTTCATGTTGGAAGACAGCAAAGTGAAACAACTTGAATCCATGATGATGATGGGGGTCAGGTTGAGGTGGCCTTAAAAAGTGTGAGAAGAGAAAGCCCATGGTTGTTCAGAGTAGTAAAAATTCCACCACATTCAGTCAGGAGCTTCATTTAAAATTTTAGGCAATCCAACAAACTCTCTACTTTTCTCCGAAATTACCACGTTCTTTCTTTAATCTTAATCTTTCGCCACCTTTAACATTCGTCATCATCATTTGTCAACGCATGTGTTTTTTGAACCTTCTCCAATCTTCCATTCAACCATTTCCCACACTTTTTTCTTTGTACTGAATTTGCAAAGTTTTCACATCCCTTTCGAAAGACCTTTACACTTGTCAAAATTCCAACTCCGTCAACAAAGATAACGACTTGCTTTGCATTGATTTCCTCTCCACATTAAGCAAAAAGTTTTAATCACAGCTGTCGAGGAGTGATGTAAGTTAATAAAGACTTGAGACGAAGAAAAAAAGATTAATTCAACAAGCTTCTTAACTTTCCGTTAGATGATGCATGCAGACGCCGTTTTTGAAAAAGGAGAATTTTAGGCGAACCTACATTTCAAGCAATAGTCCCAAAAACGTCAGTTTTGGTTCATGATTGATGCACGGTCACAGCGACTCCAACAAGGCAATACTTCTTTCAATAGTTTTATCAATTTTCAATTCGTTTGTGGAATTGGGTGAAAAAAAACAAACGAATTACGTTATTTCTAAAAAAACTATCAAGTCAACTAATAAAAAATGGGCAATCTCTAATCAAAACTTTCTGTAAATGATGCAAGTAAAGGACTGCATCGTGCGTTCAAAGACATACAGGGGCAGAGGAGCAGGCCATTGGCAAATTTGGTTTGTTTATCTGCAACCCAGAGAAACAAGTCTTGTTCTTAATGAAAGGCATAAATTCTTACTATTTCTTTTTTTTTTTTTTTTGTATTTCTCATCATAAATATCGTGTGTACAAGTAGATCCCATATGGAGACGTTACATCCAATTTGAATGACAAGGCCTGGCAAATATAAATTATTAGAAGGCCAAAGAAACCATATAGCAGGAAGTGTTCATTGTCGAGGGAGCAGTGCACTAGAAAAGACAACATTGTTTAGTATCATAAGTGTTATAACTGCTTCTTCTTTTTCTCCAAATAAGAAAGGGTTTTTTGGAAGTTTAATATCACCCACACTAATTGTCGCAAGCCTATATCTGGCCACAACACAGCAGGAGAATACAATGGGCAGTGACTGGTCTGCCAAAGTAGAAAATTGCTTAGGCGGGTCTCACCAGAGCTTCGAATTAGTATGTCCGGATCAGGTGCAACTGCCATATACATGTGCTTCTCAACGTCTACCAGCTTTATTACAGGATGCTCCTCTCTCAAATTCTCACAACCTTCAGCCTCCACTCCAGAAAATTCGCCAGTTGTACTTGCCTTGGATGTTAGAACTTCATCCCAGTTAGACTCAAAACCGCTACTGTGCTTTAATCCTTGAGATTCAGCCAAACTATTATGGTAAGAATTTTTAACATCATGCACAATCATACCATCGATCTTCTCACCCTCTTTTACATCTTCTATATTGTAAGCTTTTCTTGAATTGCACATTCGAATTTCATTCCTTTTATCTTTACAGGATTCCTCCACAGCATGCACAATTTCATCGGATGCAGTATAGGCCACACAAACTAAAAGCACAGCTTTATTGTTTTTAGATGTGACCCTCATAACCTTCTCAGCCGCAGCCCTGACAGGGTCACTCAAGAGTTTCAAATTCCCGATAAAATACACCCTGATGCCATACTGATTCACAATGCTTTCTTCCATAACCAAAGCTTCAATCTTCTCCAGCATTAGATCCATTAAGCTTTGAACCTCATCTGGTTGCCTCTTAAAATTTTCAATGCTGAAGGCGTAGACGGTAACATACTTGATTCCTAATTCATAGCAGTAATGAAGCACAGACACTAAAGCCAGATAGCCAGCCTTGTGGCCATCTCCTTCTCCCAGATTCTGCTTCTTTGCATACCTTCGGTTTCCATCCATGATAAAAGCAAGGTGAGTGGGGATGGGACCCACAGATAGAACTCGAAATAAGCATCTCCTTAATAAACTAGCTATGTCGCCAAACAGCCTATTCACAACATTACCGCTATATTTTCCCACGTTATTTGGAACTGATGTTACCATCGGGCAATTGAGTATTGACCTGCTCAGCATAGAAAATAAATTATTGCTACTTATAAATAAGCAATTTCAGTTGAGTTTACATGTTTAACGCCAAAATGAAAAAGAACAAATAGGAAATTGTTCAAAGCAATTGCTTTTAGTTCCAACCATAGAGAGAGAGAGAGAGAGAGAGAGAGAGAGAGAAGAAACGAAACAATAGGATTATTGGAATGGCTGCACAAGAAGGAAAACAGAGCGAAAGTCAGCAAAAAAAAAAAGTTAGTTGCAGCATTATTACAAACACCTATCTAGCACAAGAATAAGCCTCGATTCCCGAGCAATCCACCAGTTGTTCCTTTTCTCGGCAAACAGAAAATATAGACTCAAATGAGACAAAGTGTCTCCACCCAAATCAACCTTAAAAGAAACAAACAAAAATAGAGAAAAAGTCGTCTTGCAGATGTGTGAACCAACCAAAAAAAAAAAGGAATTGAGATGAAAATGATTAGAAACCCAAACACCAAAAAAAATGAAACTTGAGATAAATAAAAACAGCGATTACAATCAAAGGAACAATTGATCAGTGGAAAACAATGAAATCATAATTGATTGCTAGAAATCAAGAACCCCAGAATTGAACTATAAAAAAAATAAGAAAGCATAGAAGTTGGAAGGCAAAAGATAACAAGTCACTAAACAGGAAAAAAAAAAAAAAGAAGGAAATTAAAAAAGAAACATTTGCTTACTAGAATTAGAATGTGAGAGAAAAAGAAGAGCAACAGCAAGCAAAAGCAAAAGGGAAATTAACTAAACTTACCAAAGAAGAGCAGAGAAATTAGATTAGATTGGTCGGAGAGGAGGAACCAGACACGAATGTAGAAATAGACCAACCAAATCAACCAAAAAGCCGACACTAGTTAAAGACAAAACGAAACAAAACAAAACAAAGAGAAGATTGCAATTTGTTAATTGGATCTGGACTTTTGGATGGGATGAATAGTTGTTGGCACCCATTAATCCCCCATTTATTTCCACCGAGGCGGGAATTCAATTGAAGAAAAGAAACTAAAAAAGACATACAATTTCATTGTTGTTTGGCAATTGGCCTAAACAGATCTCAGCTCTACCTCTCAATTATCAACTCTCAACTCTACCATAAAATAAAATAAAATATATCCTCCCTAAAAAGAAGGGAATTCAAATTAATTAATTAATTTTATGATTCACTAATTTAGCTTATCTTATAATTAATTAATTAATTAATAATATGATCATGAAAAGATTGCTTGGAAGAAGAAAAAAAGAAGACATTAAGAGTGCTCATCAGGATCTCTTGATCCTACCTTACACCTACGAAACAAGAAAACATGTGCTATTACCTTCTATATATAAATAAAATAATAAAAATGAAAATAAAATAAATGGAAATGAATCAAGGAATAACGTCAAATGCAGCAAATTTGGGATGGAAATTAAACTACATAACGTACAACAACAACGCAACTCAACAATCTTCTTCTCCACTCTATTCTACATTTATATTCTACACAACATATTATATAATATAGAGTCATCATCTTAAATTAATGACCAAAACAGAGACTCCCATTACAAAATTCGTTAAATGATATATATATATATATGTAGAAATCTCTAAAAAAAAAGAATTAACGATCACTTTGATCATCTTGATGCAATAATAATAATAAAATCACCAGTACTGTTCCAGAAGAAACATATTTATGCCGAAAGAAACACCCACAACACAATGAAGGATCTTGAGCACAAGTTTTATATTACTTAAGAGAGCTTTTCCCCCTGCCCTGCCCTGGCTGGTTGATCATGATACTACTTTGGAAATCCTGCCCTGCTCAAGCGCTATGCTGCCTTGACTGAAGCAGCGGACGATGAGCGCTAGTAGATTGTTGCCCATGCCTAGGAGTGCTTGAGGAATGAATTGAGCCGGATTTAGAGGAGTCCTTTGATTTTTCCTTATTTAGTGATTCAATCCGTTCCAATGCTTCCACTACTTCTTTCATGGATGGACGGGTTTTAGGATCAGGCTGTAAACATTTTAGAGTGAGCTCGGCTAACTGTGTTGCTGCCTTGGACGAATACTGGCCCTCAATCCGCACATCCATTACGGTTTTCAACTTTCTTTTCTGAGACAGAGTTGGTTTATGCCAGTCCACCAAATTTTGCTGCCCGCCTGGTCGCTTCAAATCCAATGCTCTCAAGCCTGTCATCACCTCAAGCAACAAGACTCCGAACCCGTACACATCGCTTTTTACATATAAATGGCCTGTTGGCATATAAAATAATGGAACTTTAATGTTGGCGGCAGCAGCAGCAGCAGCAAAGGTAATCTTTTCAGCACATTATCTTTTATTGGTCTTTCAAAAATGCTACTTGAGTGACCTCATGTCATATGTAGGGAAAGATTTCCTTTTTCATATATTTATCCAATTAATTCCAAAAAAAGCAAAAGTTGGTTTCATTTAGGGAAGTAGCTTGCTTTGCTTTAAGCAGTAGTTGAACATTATATCAAGAATTGAATGGTAAAAATATAGTCATCACCTGTTGCAATGTATTCAGGTGCAGCATAACCATGTGTTCCCATAACCCTGGTGCTTACATGTGACTCTTCACCAGCAGGCCCCAATTTGGCCAACCCAAAATCTGATATTTTTGCATTGTAGTTCTGTAGAAGAAAACAAGAATCTAAATCTTATGTATTATTCTCCAAAAGGGAATATTACTTTAATTGCAAAAGTAAAATGGTGGATGCCTAAACTTAGAAAGCCAAACCCTCATTTATAGCAGGACATGCAAAAAATTCCTTCCTTCTATTGGCTGGTCTTTGGATTTGAGTTGAGATCAGTCTACTTCATTTTGAAAACTATATACTACTATATCCTTAAAAAAAAAAAAAAGGATTTTGGAAACTATACCCATTGAAACCTTGAACCATTCCTCAAAGTAGCAGTTTCCATTTCATTTGCAAAATGTCTTTCAAAATTAATCGAAATTTTCTTTAAAGAGAAAAAACAAGTCCATGAGAAGGAAAGAAAAGTAATAAGCAATCTTTCCAACAGTGAGTAGAGCGTAATCTTGAATTAGAATGCATACAGTTAAAATAAAAATCCAAAGGCATGAGGCAAACAAGGACTAACCCCATCAAGCAATATATTGGAGGCCTTGAAATCTCTATAAATGACCTTCTCTGAACTGTGTAAAAAAGCTAGACCTCTAGCTGCTCCAATAACAATTTTAAGCCTGATTTCCCAAGACAAAGGTTCAATTGCCGGATTCCCTGCAAAACCAAATAATCAAGATATCAACATGATTTTATCAATGGAGGTGAAGTTCCTTTTTTCTTATTCATCATATTGAAATTCTTAAGCTTACGTCTAAATAGATGATTTTCCAAGCTTCCTTTTTGCATGAACTCATACACAAGGAGCAGCTCTTTATCCTCCCAACAGTATCCCAACAGCTTGACCAAATTGGGATGAGATAACCTTCCTAGAAAGCTCACCTCTGACTGCATAACAACGACAAATTAAATGAGAAGGAAAAAGGAAAAAGAATCATATGAATTGCTGGCACGATAGATGGAGTCTTGACTAAAATAGAAATATTCAAAACCGTTAAAATCAAGGAAATTGCCTAAACACTTAAAAACAGCTAGAAGAAAGCGATAGCATTGAACATTGATGCCGTGATACGGCATCGTTACGTTTATAACTATAAAGTTGGCATCAATCACTCAGTGCTGGACATTATGCTAGTCAATGACTCCAAGGAAAAATAAACAATTCATGCGATGTGGAACCCACATTCCCGGTTTTTTTTTCTTTCGGTGGGGGTAAGGATTAAAGGCTTAATCAAGCTAAAAGCAACTTGCTCCTTCTGTTTATCGATGGATCCGTCTGCCGTCTACTGAATTATTAGAACAAATTTAAAAGATAACAAGGAATAAACGCCTTGTTATTCCTTCCATGACAGATAAGATAAAATGAATGGTAACAGAGTTGAAATTGATGATAGACAACATGAGAATTTATTAATACCTGCCACTCTTCAAAACCTTGCATACTTTCCTGCTTCAATTTCTTGATGGCAACAATTAGTCCAGAGCCAACCTTGGAGGGTGTTAAAGTTTTCTCATCCAACCAGCCTTTGTAAACTTTGCCGAAACCCCCTTCACCCAGCAGTGTATTGAAGTTCTTGGTTGCAGTCTTCAGCTCTGTAAAAGTGAAGACTTTCAAGTTTGGTGTTTCCAGGATCCGCCCATCTGGGCTTTCCTCCACCACAATTTCACTCACTGTCTCCGAAAATTGACTCCTGCTATTGCTAGCAGTACTGGTTGCCGAAAATTCCATGTTGTTGCTGCCGTTATTTGATGCACCTATTGCATACAAACAAAGCGTTAACTAAATTAACAGTCTTTCTGTACCCCTTTTTCTTTTTCTTTTTCTTTTTACCCTCCTTTCATGATCCAGGTGAGAAGAAAAAAAAAATTTAGGAAACAAATTAATTAGAAACCTCAAAAGAATTGAAGAACTAAGACCAGTACAGTATAGTATAGAGAGTATGGTAAGAATTAATAACCTGGGGTAGTAGGAATGTTAGTGGAGCTGTAGACATGACTGGTTTCTGGATCAGAAGAAGATCCCCAGCAATTACCCATACCGACAACAACTCAATCTCTGTTATCAAAGCCTATGTGGAGAACAGAACAAGAATAACATTCTTCGCAGTATAACTTGTTAAAGTTGTAGGCAAAAACGCATTTAGAAGAAAGGAGTTAGGACAATAAATATAAATATAAACATTAAATAAAGCAAGGGGAGTGGAGGTGGGATTCCAAAGTTTCATGTTTTCTTTTTTGTTGGGCTTTTTGCCTCAAGTTCTAGGCTTTTTGAACGGCCTCTATCTCTTTCGTGGCTGTTGCAAGGAATCAACCCTCCTGCTCCCCTGACCAAAAAAATGTGAAAGCTTACCGCCTACATTATTTTCTTACTTGTTTGAATATATAAAAAAGTCGTTATGTGACTTTATCTATCAAGCAATATTTAGGTGCTGCGCTTGATTAATATTGTCGTTTTAGTAAAAGACTATTGCTTTCCCTTCATTGACGGATTTTACCAACCATCATCAAGCCAATAGGAATATCATATTAGCAATGCATAGGTGAACAAGGAAGTGTGATAAACAAGTAAGTAGTAATAAATAATATATATTAGCATGAAATTGATTTTAATATTGCAATGCACTGTGCCCTTCAGTTAAAGTGACCAATAAGTTACTGCGGTTTTTTTTATGTAATAATAATATGTATAGGTGGGGGTAAACATGATGATGATGATGATGATGCAGCTCACTCTCATCTAATCTCATCATGAACAAGCAAAGTCAAAAATCAGTTATATGTCCAGTGCAATTTTCGGAAGAAGCGATGGGAAAATGAAAAATGATTAATGGCTTGACAGATGAGGAAGGAGACGAAAAGGCAGTGGCTGGCTGGAATTGAAAATGGAATTAATTAATCGGTGTACGTACAGTACACTACAGTGTGGAGCCAAATATAACGTGGAAACGTGGGTTGCGGGGGCACTTTCAATTTTGAAATATGGGGCCAAACCATACCAAATCCCAAAGCGAAAAACTAAACTAAAACTGCTACGAGCCCACCATTCCTCGCTCTATCTTAATTAATTACTTCTTAACATAATAACATACCTAGCTCCTACTCGGTTTTGATGACCAAGGCCTCATTGGACGACTTCAATTATTTCTTAGGCCGCCTCCTAAGACCATGTCCCGACCCAAGCCAAGTCTGTCATGGTACCCATCAATTTTGCCGATTTTTAATACAAATAAAAATATTATATTACGTAAATATAACATGATATAAATTTTAAAAAAATATTAAAATTTATATAGTATAAATTTTTAATATATTTATACATAAAATAATTTAAATAAAATTATAATATATAAAAATAATAATATTTTAAATATAATTATTATTACGTACTAAAATAACATGCAAAACAGAGGTGTATAACATGAAAAATAATTATCAAAGCACGAGTAAGTGAATGCCAGCCAGGTTTAGGCCAACACCTTGGTTCATCGTTTCTTAATCCAATATTGTCCTTCTCCTATGTCTGTCATTAATTCCATCAATTATTCCATTTCATTCGTAGCATACATGGACGGGGGCAAACGACTTTTCCAACTTACCCGCTTTGGATGTCAAAATTCCTGTAGTAGTAGTGGCCGCTGTTAGGAAGAAAGCAATTTCCATTGCACTCAAGTGAAAATACATTGATCTTGTGATGATTTTCCAAAAGTGAAAAAAAGAAAAAAACAAATGGCTTTTGACTATATATATATATATATATATATATATATATATATATATATAAAGGATCAAAATGGGAACAATGAAACAGATACTAGAACACACCAAAGGGAATAAAAGACCTGCAAGAATAATAATGTTTAAAAAAAAGGATCCATACATATATGAAGCGCGTAACGGGAACTTTACAATGCACTTAGTCCTAGTCATAGAGCAAAATGACTATAGTGGCCAGGCAAACAGTTCAAAGATGGAAGTGTTTACCTTACTACAGTCGTTAAGTTAAAAGGCCTTGGTCAAGTAAGCAACAATATATAGTTCCGTATATTAATCATCTAGTTTCAGTAACTTGATCATGGAAAACTGATACGCACTGACTTTTAAGAGCTCTAGCTTTATGCCGTCGCTTGAAAATATCCTGCCTAAACCGCTTCGTCTCGCTCTTCAATTCAATAAAAGGTTCCCTTTCTATACTTTCTTTCTCTGTCTCCAACATCATTCGCCTCTTCGCTACGGCAAAGGCTGCAGCCTCGTCCTCTTGCTGCCGCCTGTCCGCCTCTTCCTGTATAATTTTCGTTTTCAGTGATTAAAAGAAAACAAAAAGTCATTCAGATAACTATGCATATATTCTTGTAAACAAAGTATGCATGCATATATGTACACAGATAAAAGCATAGTGGTCGCATGCTAGCACCACACGTCAATGTATTAAACAATCATTCAACAACTTATGGTTCAAACTTCAAAGTAAAAAAAATGCCATTGTCCATTCCAGAACTGAAAGTAGTTGTCACTTTAAATTTGGGATTATATTCGGTTTGATGTATTGAAGGTAATTACAGGGCAACACATTTCTAGATATATATATATATATATATATATATATATATATATATATATATAATGCCAAGTAACAGGAGTTCTACATATTTCTGACATCTTGCTCTAGTCATTCAACTAAAATATAAGATTTCTAGTAATTTTGAGCAACATGCCATCTTTTGGATAAGTGAGGATATATATATATATATATATATATATATATATATATATTTCCAAAATATAACCTCCTTTTTTCACTAACCAAGAACCATTTAATCCCTACTTCTCTAGGGGAAATATTCCCCATTGTCGAAGGTATTTTAGATACAAAATATCGAGTATTGTTGGATATACAATATTTGAGGTTACTAATCAAACCAAACAAGGGAAAAGAAGATAAGAGACAACTTGATTACTAGTGATACCAAGTGATATCTTATGATTCCCCACGCCAATGTCATGTCATGTGAGGCAAGACATGACACACTTTCAACCTTCAAAAAATTTTTTAGGCTATTTGACAGCGAAGGGGAAAAGAGAAAGGACCTGCAGATCACGAATTAGACCATCAAGGGACTTGATCTTCCTGTGAGGCCAGCGAGGAATACCAAATTCTCTGCACTTTCTTTTCAGGACAGTGAGTCCAACATTCAAATTTCTAGAAGCTTCCACAATCGGAAGATCAAAATATTTTGCAAGATCTTCAAGAGCAATTCTGGCTACATCCTTAGAGTCTGCTCTTTTTTTCTTTTTCACCGCAACACCTGCAGTTTTTCTCAGTTTCAACGACATTATGCTTCATATATGCAAACAAATTTAGACCCTAAAGAGGGAGTTCATGCAAAAGAAATACTTATTAAATAATGTGCTTCTGGATAACTTATTAGGTTAGCATATATTCTATAGCATCCAATAATCTTCCCAAGTATTTTTCAAGACAGCTTGTCCAATGCAGAACAAATATATCAGTCCTTATTCATCAATATGAATAGCTTCAACTAGTGAATGATTCGAGAATAACAAGGCATGGGAAAAGAAAAATATGAAGGACTAACTTTGCACATTTTATAGAGACAAATAAATGAAAACTTTTTCTTTCACGTGTTTGCATATTAACAACAAACTGCATGATTGTAGGTCAATATTAATCCAGTTTAGAGTCCAGAGAAGTTTGATTAGTACATGCAATTATGAAGATTAATAAACACAAATAAATCCTTCTTTACAGAATATTGGACTTTTTATTCATGTACAATTACCAAAAAGAGGAAGCTCTAAAAGAACCTGTTGCACTTTGTTCGGTTTGTTGAGATTTCAGTAATTCAGATGTAGCAACTGAATTAGGAAGGCAATTAAGATCTTGATCAAGTACAAGAAGACTTCTTTCGGAAAGGCAATGATTATATCCACCCCTGGTACATGTTCCATTAGAAGACTCCCTAGATGGTCCTCTATCTACCGTGCCACATCCCCTCTGGAATATCATTTGAAGGTCACTGGCAAGTGTTGGGATAGATTTCAGCTTTGGGTTTCTGCATGATGACTAAAGTTGTTAAAGCATGACTAAAGCAAAATGGAAGTCAACCTAGCAATGTCAAAACTTGCTGTCAAGTCTTGGGGGAAAAATATGGTAGAAGTTAAGACATTTGCACTTTCTACAGAAGGCATGGGTCAGAATAGAGTGGAGACTGGACCATGTTGTCACATTGATAATCTTTGATAACGAAAAGCCAGGTAAGTAAAAGGCCAACTTAGAAAAATCAAAGTATCAACCATAGACCATATGCTATTGGTAATGAAGGGTTTACTTTGATATTTTCTACCTGGTTTTGATAAGCTAGGAATGTCAAAACTAGCTCTAAAGAATTGGAAAAAGTGGTAGAAGTTAAGATATTTGCACTTCCTACTAAAGGAATGGGTCAGATCAGAGTAGAGACTGGACCATATTGTCACATTAATAGTCTTTGATAGCGAAAAGCCAGGTATGTAAAAGGTCAACTTAGAAAAAGCGAAGTATCAAATATGAACAATGTGCATTTAGTAATGAAGGGTTTACCTTGATGATGTCTACCTAATTTGGTAAGCACTTTAAGTTGGCTTTATATTTTATATCCCAGAAGTTTGTTGAAATGTTCACATAAATGCCAGTCAAAACACAATGGCTACATTAAAAGTTTGAAAACGAAGGACGAAAAAATATCTCTATCAAATTCGTGATATTGATTAGAGATCAATATGGCAAAGTAATGCCCCCAGCACAACAGGGGAAAACGGAAATAACCAAATACGACATTCCAATCCATTAAAGACCCCTCTAATTGGCTAATCCTTTGCTGAATGCGTCACCTATTATAGAACTGGTTCTCAAGAGACATTTTGTTGATCAAAGCAGATTTATCATTGGCAGACAGGCCAATATTGACTACTTTATTCCCGAATTAGTAGGTCACTAGCATTAATTGAAACATCATAGCAGATGACCAAACAATAACGTGAAAGTTAATATAATCTGGATGCATAAAATGGGCATCTAAGCACGGGTGTCTGGTTCTTCTGATCTTTTCTAGCCTATTTATCCCGATATTAAAGAAAAAAAAAATACAACTATTCTCTTTTAAAACGCCAAATAATCAAATTAAAATGTTTAAAGAAATTCTTTCGCACTGAATTAATAAATTAAAAACTGGACTTTGCATGCACATGTCACAGATTAATCATCCTGGCATACAAATAAAAAATAAAATTGATCCCAATTCATCGAATCAATCAATCTAGCAAATGAGTGCCTCAAAAGAGGATATCTGAAAACGGAGGTACCTGGAAATGGACAGTAAAGGAGGAATGAAAAAGAAACGAGGGAGACGATGGGCATGAAATGCAAACACGCAGAGCCACAAACCAACAACTCTGCCTTCAAAAAGCTCCTGAAATCGAAACCCCTGGAATTGAAGAAGAGGGGTTGCTGTCATTTCCACATAGGGACCATCTTTTCTGAACACAAATTCTCTCTCAACCTCATTTTCCTCCCCATTCTCCAATTGGTATACATGCAAGCTTCTGATCAACTCTGCAAAGAACGCCAACAGAATCCAAGGAGAGGAAACAAGACTTTAACGAAGCCCAGAAAAGAAAATCTAACAAAAAACCTTTTTTTGAAAATAAAAATAAAAATAAAAAGCAGCATTGGTTTGCTTTTGTGAGCAGATTAAGTACCTTTGTTGATAGTATTTTCAAAGACTAAGAGAGTTGTCAGGGAAAGGGTTTGAGACAACTCCATGAAGAAGAAGACGAAGAAGAAGAGATCATCAATTAAAGGTGGGAAGTACAAGCAATGGAAAAGGACAGGAAGACAGAATTGAAGGTCTACCGGTCAAGAAGGACAAGTTTGCATGATTAGACATCGAGGCTGCAGGCCATGGTCCCTGGTTTTAACCTGTTTTTCATTTCCACCTATTTTAAAATTGTTTTTTTATCATTTATTTGTGTTTTGTAACTTTGAAAACAAAAAGGAAAATGAAAATAATCCAAAGGGAATTTGGGTTAGTTTCTTTTAACTGTTCCCTCTGGATACTGTGTTGGACTGTTGTGTTGTGTTGCCCAATGATATCAACATCCCCAAAAAACCACTGTTGAATTGGACTCTTCTCCTATGCTATTTTAATTCTCAAACTAACATGTTGAAAGTATGCATGGACAGTAAAAGGAAATCACTTGGTGTCCTTGCAAATAATCTAATCCATCTCAGGGAAGTGTAATATTAAATATTAATATTATTAGTGTTGGGAATGAGAATCTATTTCAGTTTATTACTTGTAAGGCAAGACTTTCTATGTGATTGTTAGAGCGAAAAGAAGAATGTTACTTCGAATTGGAATTTGGAAGGTTGCGGTGCTTCTGCTGTGTGAATGATAAACAAAGTATCCGACGTTTTAATTTTTGTCGTATAATAAAAGCATCTAAATAGTAAATGCACGCATGCATGCATGCAGGAGCATAATAAAGTCGGGGGGGCGGAGGTTGGTATTTGCGTTGCTTTTGATGATGTTATCTTCGTGCAAATTACTATAACGCCATTATCACGCTGCCCTCAAAAACCAAAATTTGGGGTGGAGAGAAATGACCTACAGTTTGAGAAAATGGAGAAGATGGAGGGGCAGCAATGACCAAACAGCTCACGATACTCAGCTAGCCGGATCAATCAACTATTAGTTACCTTGAGAGTTGAGACCATGGGCGCATGTCTGAGAAGTGGCATAGGAAGTTAGAACTGGGCCCCGCATTATTTAAGTATCCTTTATTAACAACCTCCCCCCTTTTTTTTTAAAAAAAAAAAAAAACAAACAAACAACAATCCTTACCTGCTAAATAATAAATACTTCAGAAACAGATACAAATGCAACAACCATATGCTCTTTATAACTGCAACTGCCAAGGGCCAACTCTTTTTCAGACTTGGGAAACAGATAATTTTTTTTTAAAAAAAAAAAGAGTTACGTCAGAACTATCAAAGTAGCAAGAGGATGGATGCAACACAAGTTTTATACAAGGAAAACCAATCCTACGGTTGTGTAATTATCTGTAAAGGCAGAAATTCTTAGGTTCCCTTACCATGTTTTGGAGTTGTGAGTATGCAGTGTCAAACCCCTTTCCCTTTTTCTTCATCACTACAAATAGAACATTAGATAACAGCATCCTCCAATCACTTAAGCACAATGTTGGAAAAAGAATCCTGATTGCTTGTTTGACGCTCCATTAAACCGACAGAATATTTGCATCCAGCAAATTTCCATGTCTCCAGAGCTATGCTACCCTCATCCTAAGAATTCTTTCATTCTCCAAGGAGAATGTCTCCGGAAAGAATTCTTCATCAGGGTAAATCTCCTGAAATAACCGTCAAATTCCAAAACCAGCACTAAATTCCAGTCAGCTATTAGCAAATGTTAACATTCTTTAATTTCGGTACACTTCATCTGCTCATCAGGCTTTGAGTGAATTGGAATTCATCCTAACCTCCAAAGAAAGTACATAAAAGCTCAAACAAACGAAACCCCAACAATATGTGCAGTAAATTGTGACTGTACAACAATCAGATGAACTAAAAAGAAGCTCACTCACAGTAAAATATAAAAATTTCATGAACATTAGCAAATGACGTACCTTAACAGTTGCATCTAAGAGATCATTGCATCTAACAGATAAATTCAAATTGACCCTGAAAAAAAAAAAAATATATATATATATATATATATATATAAATCCATTAGAAGGGAGTAGTATATTGACATTGACGCTTCACGTTAACAAATGTACAAGACCTACTGCTACGGGAACAGAATCTGTCAATCCTTCAAAAGCCTGTCCTAAGTTCTAACATGTCTAGAAAGAGTGATAATTATTCTAAAAATCCAAAAAGCAGCACCATAAAATGGCGGCCCATAGTCACAATACCAAAATATTAGTAAATAAAAAGATTTACACAAGAAAAATCCACTATAAGCAACACACCAACGTGAGCTCCTGGATATGCAATGCATTCCAAAGTAAAGTAGGTTTACTTTCTCCGGGGTCACTTTGAGCTGTGAAACTACTTTCTGAAGTCTCATCTTGAACTACAGAACTACTTTCTGCAGTCTCACTTTGAACTACATCATTACTTTCAGAATTTATAGAAATAGGAACTGTCTAAAGGGTATTCATGACAGCATGAAGTAACTTCTTTCCTTGATCATCATCGTTACATAATGCTGAGATATATAATACAAACCTAAAGAGAACATGTGGACATATTTAAATTCTAGCAGTAAAAATATAGATCCGAATCACTCCATTCTAGTGCAAAAAATGGTGAAAAAACATTAACCTTGATGAATATACTATTCACGCAAGTATCATTATCAATAAAAAACATAGAATTGAGCCTTTAATGTCCCAAAACCAACATACCTAAAAGCTTGATAGACAGTTCTCACTGAATTTATAACAAATGATATACTCAAAGGTAAAAGCCGTGGGGAAAACAGTTGATAGAACTCATCAATGTAACAATTGATAGAACTCATCAATGTAAAACAGACTGAAAATGAAACTATCCTCTTCAGAAACTAAAGCGAACCTACATGCCTGCTGGACAAACAGCTAAATTGCTACCTATCTGCAGAAGTCTGATTGATGTAACCTGCTGAGGAAACAATGCTATGGGAAAACAGAAAAATGAAAAAAAGCGTTATTTGCCTTTTTATCAAAGCTTCTTGTCTTCAACAAATACAAAATGAGACTTATCTTACATCTTGGAGGATATACAACCAAAATATTTGATATATCTGGCTTCAAAGAAGTCTTTGTGATGCATATTCCCCTTGCTACCTTTCCTCTATCATCCCCCAGACTGAAAAGGGGAAGCTTTTCATGAAGCGGATGTTGTATGGTTGAGCCCGGTGGCAATGGTACCATAAAATATGGATCAAGTATCAGTTCCTGCAAAGTTTCCGAAGGAAAAATATAAAATGTCATTTACCCTAATGAATCCTAATTGTCTGAAGCACTTGGGGCTGTGCTTCGATACCTTGTCTACAAGCAATGAAGTAACTGGCATACGCAATACCTGCGTCATGTTTAGGCAGGCAGATTATTATATCAATTCTACAGCTAAAACAAATTCATATTAAACCAGGATGGTCAAACTGAGGAATGTTATGAACCGCTCTATTGCTACGAGGTGTGGCACATGATCAAAGAAATGAAATGCATTCAACCAACTCATAGATGCAAGATATATTGCTGAAGAGAACTAAATCGGATTAACTCATTTTACATCTCTCCAATTAGGACACAGCAGGATATTTTGGCGATAAGTAGTGGCCAGCCAGTGGTGGTGCTGCTACCATTGATAAGTGAATTATAATCGTCCCATTTTATTCAAGAAGTCAACAAACGGAGTCTGCAAATCGTCTTCAGAAATATTGACGCCTTGTTCGCCAGACAAGTGCCCCTGCACCAGCCTGAAGAACCTCATCAGCTGATTCTTCTCCATTAGTCCCAGGGTCTTGTCTTTGAATATGGCGGGTCTGGAGTCTGGCACACTCCGGAGGTTCCCCTTGTCGTCGCCTAGGAAAGTAGCGTCAATACTCTTGAACTCCAAGTACTAGTGCACTCCGGATTTTACAATCAAGTCAATGGCTTTGTCGGCGCAAAAGAAAATCCTAGGTCCAGCCACATCGAGGTTGAACATTCTAGAGTGTTGGAGGAGGAGGTAAGGGGAAAAATTGGAGACGTGGAGGGACGAGTAGAGAGGACGAGTGGCGAAATCCAAGACGGTGAAATCGCGATGTTCGTTGGATTGGGGTGATGGTGATGGTGAGGTTGAGGCTGAGCAGGAGAGGAAGGGGAAAGGGGTGGTGAGGAAGGAGACGAAATGGGTGAGAGGGAGAGAACAGAAGTGGTAGCCATAAAAGGGATTGGTATCGAGGTGGAGGACGGACTTTGAGGCGGTAGAGGCGGCGGCGGCGGCGGCTATAATGGATTGAGGTAGACCGGTGCCTATGACGACGAGGTCGAAGGTGGTTGGATCGATCGTGGGGTAAGGTAGGAGGTCGTTCATGGTGACTGACTGAAGCAAAAAATAATAACAGAAGTAAGGACGATAAGGAACCTCTTCCCAAATGTCAGAGGCGCCTTTCTTAAATTAGCAAGTACCGAACAACCACTTCTTACAACACAACGTTTACGTTATTATTAGTAACAAGATGACATGACACGACATAAGAGACAGACGGCATGGGACATTGATTTTGTTTGTAGTTACGACTCACGAGGTTGCACATAAAATAAAAAAAAACAAAACCAATATTAAACATTTAACAAAATCCATACAATTAATAAATAGATTATAAATGGAGTCGACCGTCGACCTTATTTATTTAGTTATATATTCTTATAAAACCTATAATTGATATCTAAAAGAAACACAGAATACAGGAAAACCATAAATAATCGAGCTAAAGTAAAATATAATTGGAATAATCGATAAAAGAAAAGGTTACAATGGATGCAATGTACGTAATCAAGGTTTCTTTCATAGTTTTCAAGCTTGAACCATCAAAATTTTATTTATTGTCGAAGTTGAAATGAATAAGGGGAAAAAAAAGGGGAAAAAAGTAGAGGGGGAAAAGAGATGACCATAGAAATACATCAAAATCTCTCACTTTTGTCTCTAAACAAAAATAAAATGAATGAATTTTACAAAATAGAGGTTATTCCATTGACTTCAAAATCAAAACTACATCCCAACGGAAGTTCATGAATCCAAGAAGCAGAGCATCCAAAAGCACAATTTCGGATAAGCCCTTCGTTTCCACTTGTACTAGACCAGTCGACAAACAAACTTGCTAACCCTGGTACACAATATCAACCAGGGTATGATTCCAACCTGCATTTCACAAGATTAATCAGAAAACCAATCAAAACCCATTAAAATCTATCTTCCCATTATTGCATCCTTTTATTCCATATACGCTACATTATAAGCAATTGGGATACGAAATATAAAACCAAATCACTTATTCTATCACATTAAGAAGTTAAAAAATTATGATTAGAGGTGTTAAAGTCAAAAAGATCCCAAGTGTTTCTTTTTTTTTTTTTTTACCATGATATTGTCGTTTAAAGAATCCCCAGTCTTCCAGGATAGCACCTTCCCTGCAAAAAAGTAGTCATATTCAATTAAATTAATAAACAATTGGTTTTCTCTGATTTCGTGTAATTCATAATTTATCCTACAATTGCTTCTTGTCAACCATTTCTGTTCTTCTGTAATTTGATTCATTTCAGAACCCAAGGACAAACTTTTATCTAATTTTCAATGTCATTAAGAAGCATGTCCACCAAGCTTGATAGGCAGTATGCTCGAGTGTCAGCACAAGCATGTTTAGACAAAATTGTAGTTAACCAGTCAGGATAAAAAGAACTAAACAAGAATAGTCACAATCATTATAGTGCATTACCAAATGGTTGCACAAGTTGTTGAGATATGGAAGCAACAGGAGACCTCCAAAACCAAAAGATTAGCGCAACATAAGTTATCACCTACTCAAGCAGACAACAAAACTCTTAGGAACTAATTAAGCGAACAAGCATATACAAATTCTAAACAGTTTCATTACACACAGAACCACCTTTAAGATGAACAAAACTCTCAGATACAAATCATAAGACAGCTTCACCTCTTTACTGCGTTGTGCCTGATCTGGACATCCAAGTGTTTCTTCTATCAGTACAGGTGATATAGAAACAGCTCAAAGGGGGAAAAATAAACCAAAATAACAATAGTATAGCAAACAAGATTTGGGTGTTTATGAGATGCAGCTCTTTTTCCTGAAAGAGAAAAGAAAAATATATGAAACATAAACAAAGAAAGAGGAAGAATATCTAATAAAAGTTCAAGTAATTGAAAACAGGTCTTCCCTGACCTTATATATATATATATATATATATATATATATATATATATATATATACACACACTGTATAGCAAACGAAATCAATCTCATTCATCTCTCAAGATTAAATATTCTTACTAGTTAAACTTACCAGTAAATAAAGAGTTGGCTTCCCCTAAAACAACTTAAACAACCTGATAGTCCAGAAAATTAAAACATAATCTTTTGCCCATAGTCCTAATCAAATCTCTGTATCAATCATTTAATTCGCACAAAAGTTGAATAAATCCAAAATACCACAAGAAGATTGCTCAAAGAATCAAATTCACTTATTTAAAAAAACTAATACAATGGGAAAAAAACAATAAGTGATTAACCGATGGCTAGAAAAGGAAAGTGGCCTCACAACTTGCAAGTTCCTTCTCCTTGGCAGCCGCCAACCTTTTAAGTTTAGCTGCTTGAGCAAATGTAGATGGCCTATGAAGTTAAATAGATTTGTTTATCATGCAATGCTGACAGCTAAGCGGATGAAATAGAATTAAAAAAATCACTTACTGTGAAAAGGAGGCAGCCTCTTTTAAAAGCTGCTTAATCTCTCCTCGAAGTTGGATTTCCTTGTCAGTCTTGGATGCTCCCTGACCATGTAAAAGAAAATCTAATAAATACTATGAAAAATTGCAAGATAATTTACATTCTTCGAATTGAGCAGCTGGACATGACATCGTCAGGTGGAATTAGGTACCTTCTTTAAATCTTGTAGCCGTTTGGTGGCAAATTGGAAGACAATGACAAGGAATAGAATGAGAGGAGCTGCCAGGGATCTTCTTTGTTCTAGGATTTCTCCTTCTCCCATATTTCTATTAAGCTTTGTTGGTTCATGGAAAATTGAGGGAAAGAAAATCATCAAGGAAAATAAACCTCATCATCTTATTAGGAGGGCAGAGAAAATATGAAGGAAATTTTCCTCTTTTTATTTTTTTGGGTCTGACTAACATTTTACATATATATATATTTATATATTTTTCACTTGCAGAAATAAGCAATTGTTCTTCCTATTTATATAAGCATGTGATTTACTAACATAATACCTTGTCAGCTTTGTTTACCAAGGCAACTCAAGGTAGATGAAATCTTGCTTTAACTCACTACATAAACTTAATTTTAAGCGACATTTTTTCCCCTTTCCTGGATCGTTCATGTTCATAAGTTGTTAAAAACCAACATTAACCCCCAAAATTGGACCTTTATATCAAAGCCATTACTTCCCCATTGAAGGAGAAGCAAATAATAATAACTTAATAGATATTGCATAACATATGACCAGAACTAGGAGATAAACCGAGGAGATCAAAATACCTAAATTCAAAAACCATGCATCAGTTCCATCGATGCACAACTATGGCCGTGGCATTAGGAAACAGTAAAAAAATAAAAATTTTGAAATTAAAGACAAACCAAATGAAAAGCAGCCATGGAAGACCATGGATACGGAATAGGGAATCAATGAAAATGAAACTTAGTGAAATTAAAGACAACCCCCATGAAATTTAGTCTTTTTTTTTTCCAAGGTAAAAGTGTGAAATCAGCACATTCCCATTCAAAACCAGACAGCTAATAATCAATATCAATAGGTGGCTTTTCTCATCCCCCATCAAATCATCAGTAAGTCAACAAAAAAAAAAAAAAAACTGATGCCTCACCGTGAAAAAGAAAAAAAAACAGCAAAAAGAGCGGTGAAGAGGCAGAAGTCGTGGCGGAGGCGTGAAGTGGGGAGTAGAGCCAGTTGGAAGTAGAGACGTGGAAGAGGGGAGAGAGAGAGAGAGAGAGAGAGAGAGAGAGAGAGAGAAGTGGATCTTGCGGGCAGGGCAGGGCAGTTCAGAGAGCCACAAAAGCTGTTTCTCCGTTAAATTTTCGCGACTTCGTGTGTTTCCGGTGGATTTTATTCCCCCAAAGTTGGGGGTGGGGGGGGGTTTGATGGGCTGGCGTGGCATACCTACAGCCAACATGGTTTCTTTCGATGGACTGAGCCCACCACATCATTCGGCTTAGGCCCCGGCCGCCTCTCCCAATTCTTCCATTACTAGTACTAAGACAGCCCGTTTGTAAACCCCAATTTTCTTCCCTACATTTTTACTTTATTCAATTAACAATAAGTAGTAGTAATGTAAAAAATGTTCATCCTATATTCGTTTTGTTTATTATTAAATTTCCCTTTGATTTTAAAAATAAATAAAACTCATTCCAAGATTATTTTAAAATAATAAAAAAGTAAATAGTTAAAGGTCCAAATTATACTTAATTCAATTGTAAAGAATGAATTAATTATTATTTATTTGTTGTTGCTGTCTTAACCCATGAATAAAAGGACAATAACTTTTTTTTATTAAGAAAATAAAAAAGAGAGAATATATTTCAGTCAACAAATACCCTGATTTTTCAAAACTATACAAACATGGACATGAGATGGACACAAAATACTTACACACACGCACATAAAAGAAAACAAGAAAAAAAGGGAGTATATGGTAAAACTTTTCCAACAAGAACAAATATTATATGCTGTCTGAGAGCTAGGGCTTAGGAGTTAGGAGGTTCGTTTCTCTTGTTCTTTAGTGCGCAGCAGTTCTTTTGCCATGGAAGAGAATGATTTAGCAGTATCTTGCATCTCTGTAGTCTTCAAGCTGATTCCCTGCAGTGCCAACCCCATAATATTCAATATTACCATTTTCTTAATAAAATATATAAAAAAAACTTTAATTTCAATAAATATCTTCTTCGAAGCACAAGATATGCATGCAACACATCCATGTCATGAATAAATCACTAATATCAATAAATTAAGTTCCTCTAAAAAATACTTCGTTTCGTTTTATTTTGTTCTATAATTTAATGAATCTTACATAAACATAGGAAAATCTCTGGCTTATCTGAAAGAAGCTATACGTATTATACAAAACAGTACCTGCAATTTTCTCAAATTTTCGTGAAGCTTGCTTTCTGCCATTTTAGCTGCACTTGATTCCTGCACCCAAGGATAAAAGGACCATAATTATCCTGCTTTCACACGAGTTACAACTTACAACATCCAAGGTCTCCCGAACTGGGATGTTCATTCCATATAGGAAGGAAGAGTTGCAGAATATGCTCTAAAACAATAGAAGTATTATCATAAGCCATCTAATTCACAGACCAAATTTCTTTTCGTGGGCTAGAAAGATAAGCTGGAAAGCACATTTGGCAGTTTTTATCAGATAACCATGATCTTTGGTTGACATGGGCAATGACTAACTTGTCAAAATCCTCAAGGAAACTTTGAAGACAATCAAGCCAACCTATAGAGGTTGTGGCAACTAAAAGATCAAATACATTCAGGATGCTTGCATTCAGGAAATACTTACACCCTGCAAAGAAAACCCATATTTTTTCTTGATTTGATCAACAGCACTGGACTTCTCATCTTGCTGCTCTTCTTTGGCGATAGTGTTCTCATTTTTTACCTTCATCTGCTTCAGTTTACCTGAAAATATAAAATCATTTATTGTCAAGCGATTACACCAAAGAGGGTCCATTGGTTTATGAAAAGATAAAAGGACACTTACCTGCTGTAAAAGCCTGAATTTTAAGCTTATGCTTGTTCAGAGCTGCTAAGATATTCGGTTCTTTGGGTTTCTCCCCAGGATCGTCGAGGTCAATATCATCTTCAATGAAGAAAGAGGGGAAAAAAATTCAATAAAGTTGATGCATGAACTTGACAACCACCATATACATTGCCAAGTCCTCATATAATAAGTTGAAGACATGAAGTACCTCCCATAATATACAATATATTATGATTCCTGCAACATGCTTACCTATGTCTAAGTCTATTTTATCCTCATCTGCAGCCTGGTTATCTTTATTCTCAACCTCGCATGGAAAATTATCAGTTGAAAAGATGGTTGAAAGCTCTTCAATACTTTCTCTGGTATCTTCTGTCTCCAATTCAAGCATATGCTTTTTACTGCCTTTCATGTCTTTGAGGACAGAGCCAAAAATTCCCTGACATGCCAAATAAGTAACATTTTCAGGATAACCATCAGTTTCGGAAGGTTGTATGTTGTACACAGAGACCAAGCATTCTAATCTATAATCTACCTTTTTCTTCTCTTTCTGAGCTGTGGTTACAGAGGCAAGCGCTTCCTGAGTAAGCATTGGATCTTTCCTGTAGACGCAGCTGATAAAGTCCAAATTCCTAGGAGACAGCTTAACATTGAATTATGTCCTCATCAAGATGTTAATGCAGATAAAAGAGGAGATGTAATCTTCTAGAAGGTTTCCCAGTCCTATCACTACCCATAAGACAAAAAAATAAAGGGGAAACTTTACAATTTTTGTTTTTTTGATCTTCAATTTCAGTTTCCTAAACATGTAGACAAACAGAAAGCAGAACAGGAAGAAAATTATGATTTTTTCTCTTTATAGAAAATAAAATGATTGCAGTGGCTCTCTATTTGCTATAAAATTTCTATGAAAGCTACGAAGTAATGGGGTTACCCTTCAAGTAGGGATGTCCTCCTTTTCAGGACATGGCAGAAAAAATTGGTTAAAACTTACAAACATAAGTAATAAATATAATCAAACAGACTACTTTCTGGAACATCATATACCTAAAGGTTTCCTTCTGGGGCAAAACTGAGAAAATAAAGAATTCTTGATCACCATTCACCTGTGAAAAGGAGAAAAACAGTAAAACAAAACTGGCTACTCGAAATAATATATACAAAGATATAGTAGCAAAATTATTAATTATGTTGTACCATAACAAAATCTCCACAGTTTGAAGAGCATATTGAGCTGTCAGATAATGAATTTGGCTTTGGTGCAGAATATCTGAAACCTCTGATTGAATTTTCCTTGAGCAAGGATAACTCCGGCAATGACCTTATGTTAGACACACAAAAGGTTTTAGTTGGCATGCAGGAGATCAATTCCAGAAATAAATTTGCAAAAAATACCTCAGTTCCAATATTAAATCATTGTGATGATTATTATGACATAAAAGTCAATCACTCCAGACTTTTTTTTTTTTGGTGTAAATCAAATCGTAAACACGGATTAGCATACGACCATCACCTTATTTCAACTTTTCCGTTAGTGAAGAGGAGAATAAGGCCAACATCAGAGGCAGTATAAAATGTTGATGCCCAGCAGCAAGAAGTGGAATGAAACTTCTTCTTGTAGTGCACTTTTTTGACTCCCTGAGTCAAAAAGAAAGGTGAAGTGTACCCCCATATTTTGTTTGTAAGGATAGGGTGGGGATAGGCACAAATGATGAGCACGTACACGATAACGTGCTGATTACCTGAATGGCATGAATCAAGGAATAGACATATGCAGCGTTCTCAGAACATATGAGTATGAAAGATTGCTTCGGTATGCCTTCCTCCTTAGGACTACCAATTGATCTATCTGCTCCTCTAACTGATATATCCTGCCAATCTGTAGAATATAAATAAGGATTACTTTTTCCCTGAGTTCTATGATGTTGACAAAATAAACAGTACTTACGATTTGTACTTTAGAATATCAGATTTATATGTTCAATAAATTGATTATGCTATCCGGTACCTATTTTAGGAAGCATGTTGAAAGTAGCACATACCCAAAATCTGCATAAATAGAGCTTTTGAGGGTTTCTTGGGATGAACCATGCTAGTACTCAGCATATTTCCAGAATCACTATCAAAGGCCAAAACTGAAGAATCCTTTGTTGCAACCACCAAAACATTTTTTTCAAAATTTTGGAGACTGCAGGTTTTAAAGTGCATTGAGATGATACCAAGACAGATATCACTTGCAATATGACTTTGAAATATGATAATGGCACCTTCTACGTCAACTAGTGAAACCTGTTTATAAGAGTTAAAAGTTAGAACTTATTACATGAAACGCCCTTTTTACTTCATCCAACATCAGTTGAACATCCAGAAGTTTCAAAAGAACTTTCGAATTACATGTGCAAGGAAAGAAATGGAAAGAAAATAAGCTTACATCTCCATGGTCAGATCCAATGGCAAGATGTCTTGTGCTCTGGCTTATGGTTAAAGTAAGTACAGAACCATTAACCTTAAGGAGTTTAACACTGTGGATGATATGATTGTTCCTTTTCTTTGAGCTTCCTGGACCCAAAAAGATTAAACAGAAAGGGAAAGAGAATATATCATGGTGGTCATTTCTATGATATATTGATTGCGGAAAATAATTAGGCAATCGAGAGGTGAAGTCTTGACAGAACATCTGAAGTACATCTCTTATAAATGGCTAAACTACTTCTCATGTGTACTTGTGCTTTAAGTTCAAAGGAAAAAAAAAAAAAAAAAAAAAAAAACAGCCATTGCAAAAGATTATTTCATGCAACTGAATAAAAGAGCAGGAAGATGCCTATAAAACCTGAAACAACTGCTAAACCCAACTTCAAAACCTTTCAATCCAATGGTATGGTTAACTATACCTTGCAAAGAGATGAAACTATTTTCAGCTGCATATGGCTCTGGTTTAAACTTAAAGATGCGAACCTGAAGTAATATAACAGAAATAATAGTTATAACAGAAATAAATCATTTCATTCAAAAAAACCTATCCCCAGTAGATTTTACCATTCCACTCTGGTCCCCAGAAATGAGAATCCGAGAGTTTCTATCAAAACATAGTGCAGTCAGTGGTATACCACTCAAAGAAAAATCATCTTCACTCTGCATTAAGAAACAAGGTAAAATAATAATAATATTAATAATAATAGGCAAAAGCACCATCCCACCAATTTGCAATAACCTAGAAAACCAATATTTTTAATTAAAATAATCCATCTCCAACCTTTCTGTTGCTTGCTTTCTTACGAACCTAAAGGAGCATGGAAATTAAATGCTTCTTAAAAATATATTACCTGTTGCTTTAATGATAGAATTGGTACAGGAAAGAGGCATGATAAATCCCAAAAATTGATGGCTCCGTCACTGTGTCCAGTTATGTACAGGTTTTTGATCTTCCCGAATCCGCTAAATTGGTATGAATAAGAGTGACCTCCATCTTTTGACTTTGTCTCCAATGGAACAAGAGATGGAATATCCTTGACAAGTAGAATGCAATCCTGCAAGACCTGAGAACATGCATAAGCAACAGCTACAAAATGAAAAGCAAGTTACTTTTTAAAAGTAAGAAATGACAATGGCAGCAGAGACAAAAAAATAAATATTCCAATTAACTTACCTCATCCGAACTTAATGCGTAAGGGTTGTCAGTGATGAGTTTTGCCACTGTGATGCTTGAATCTGCAAAAGGCATCTTCAACATTACCTCCTTCGGGAGGGAGGGTGGGGACCTTGATTGGCATTGCAGCAGATACTTCTCAATTGAGCAATCATCATACATATAAATGTTTCCAGATTTGCCAATCAGCAGGAGAAAATCTTGTTTAAATTTGCTTTGTTCAGTAGTACTTGAAGTGATCACCATGTCCACACAAGGCTCAGATAAATGAAGCCCAAGTTTGATTGTGCGGGATTCAGTATGTTCGTTCAATAAGATTACCTGCCTCATCATAACCTTACCGGTCAAAAATTACATCCAATAATGTCATTATGGTTTTTCACGTTAAAATACTAGATAGTTGTCTCTCGTCCTTCTTAACATGGCTAAAAGTTGAAAGCCTAATAGTAAAAGATATAAGCTATATTGGCATCCATAGATAATGATAACAAAACATTTAACTACCTGCAGCAGGCTTGTGGAGGGTACATCAGAGGCACCCATGACGTACAGTCGAGTGGCTTTTGCATCTGCATAAGCCCATTTTAAAGATGCTATTGGAGTCTTTTCCGACCTAAATCCAAGAATAAGTTTACAAATGGGAGCATTTTGAATTCCAATTTCAGATTGCTTTGACGTAGGAACGCTCCATATAAGTACTTCTCCATTATTGTAACCAACAGCAACTTTACTACCAGAAGGGCACACCCAGCAAGCAGAAGTCACGTGTTTTGCTTCATTATGTACTGTTTGGAACATACTTCCACCAGTAACCAACATAGCTTTGCTTTCTCGAATTGCCCACAAAGTCATAAAGCCGTCTTTAAATATTATAAGAATTCTGCATTGAATTTCAGCAACACATGAGAAAATATTCACTGCAGAGATAACACATTAAAATTTGAATAAAAGGGAAAGAAAAGAAGTGTAGAAACACAAAAGTGTTTAGAGGCCTGAAATCCTCACTATAAGAATCGAGGGTACTTGAAAGATGTTATCTTCCAGCAACTGCAATATAAACAAAAAATTAACAGAATTTGAATGTAAGAGTACCTTTTGCTTTCGGCGGTTGGTTGAGGAATTATGGAGATAACAGCCCTATCAGCTAAAACTTCCGTTGGATTTCCTAAACAAGATGATTAATCAAATTAGAGATATCAGTAATGTAAGACATGGTACCACAAAGGCACAAAGTAGACTTCAAGAATTCTCAGAATTGCTGCAAACAATAGTCAATAGCAACAGAATCAACACATGAAAAGTATGTCCTATGAGGGTTAATATGAAGAATGCAGAGCTTTCTTTTTCAAATGAATAGCTAACTTTGAAGTTTGGCTAAGTAAGTAGCTGAGAAAGAAGCCATGAGAGAATTCAAGTTCATCAAGTAGCAAGCTCTATTTCCTTTCGGAGTGTTTTTATCATCAGGGAAAGCATAAGGATGTCATTGTTACCGCGTCTTGTAGAGAGCAAACAAGAACATCTTAAAGGTAATATTGAACCTTGTCAAGTTTATTTGTTAAAAGATTATGCCACACAACTATGCTTAAAGACACTGTTCAATTTTAAGCTGATTTACAGTACTCCTTACCATGAGAAGCTGAGAAAGGTATAGCGTATTTCATTTCTATAACATGACATACTTCTTTTTCAATCTTAAAAACCTTTATGTTGCCAACAGAATCTCCAACATAACTGCAAATTAAGAAATTAAATCAATATATAAACTCCAAATGCTGCATTACATATCTTGAACGTGGAAATATCCCACATTAGAGCTCAGAACCTAAGATAGACTTACATGTAGGGACCAGTTTGCATAACTGTGAAAGAAGTAATTTCTTCTTTAAAGACATGTACGTGAGACAAAAGCTTCTTTTCCAAGTTCCAAACCTATATTAAAATCTTCAGTGAAAAATTAATTCCCATAGGCAACATATTTATAGGGAAAACAAAGAAAAGGAAACATAGGCAATGCTGATTCTGATGACAGTAAGAGTAGACTACTCTAATAACTAATCTGATGGACTCAGCAATTAACCCAGCAAGTAACTTGCCTCGATATGGTTCTTGAAATTTACATTTACAAGGATGCCTTGATTCTGGACAAACTGAAGAGAAATCATGGTTCATATCAATAACTCTGAACAACTTGATGAAAAAGGAAAATAAGTTTTAGAAGGCAACAAGAAATAGAAATCTAGCATTATGCACGATAATTTGATATGTATCAACAAAACCACAATTGAAGGTAATAAAAGACCTCCAAAAACTTGCTTGGCACCATGTCATCAGATTCGAGTAGAGCTTGAGAGTTATCTTTTCCCAAGAGTTTAATTCTGCCATCCCTGAAGAATGAAGTTTATTTAAAATAAACAGCTTGCGTGATAGGGGTATCACCATACATTCAGATTTAAGATATAGCTGTGCATTGCTCAATGAAAAAGGATACCCAAGCATTACCATGCAGTAAATTCAATGTGCCAATGAAGAAGTGAAAAATGACTTCATGACAAGTTGTAATTACTTATGAAGCAAGCAATTAAATGGTGTCATTCAAGAGATGGAAAAAGGGCTTACGTGGTAGATATTGCAAGTATCTTTTGAATGGAATCGTAAGCAAACATGCAACAACCAAATGGGATCCCATAATGAAATACCAAATGTGGGTCCACATCACTAGCTTTCAGACCATCAGAATTTTCTCCGGGCTGCAATAGAAACAGTCATAGTGTCAAAAGCTTGTTATACCAAGATGCATTTTTCTTGCTAGCTCTAACACTGTATGCCCAGAAAGTTACTGTTGAAAAAAGTAAGTATTATATATTCTGATCAAAGTTTCTACTGTCCTTTCACTTTATTCTAGTCCTTATGTTATTAAAGAAGCCAAATTAGGTGTTAGACACTTCTTCGTTGATCAAAAATCAGATGATTCAGCAGTTCTGTAATGGTGAAATATTAAAACAGTTATCTTGATCAAAACTTTAACAGAATAAAGGTAACATGAATAGGCAACAAGGATGAAATTTCTGCCACTAATCTCATCCAATTTATTGTAAATAAATAAATAAAGTTGTTTTTGGAGTGGGTCCCTCGCAAACAAAACAAAGTCTATTTGCATTAAAATGAATGGGATTGGGGTCCCACGTCCATCAAATCTTACTTGCAATTAAAAATACCACCGCCCATCACATGGACAGGTTTGACTGCAGATTTCTTAAAGTTCCACGGATCCTCCCACCAAATCAAAGATAAGTATCCTAAGTTTTGTTAATTATCTTTCGGGATAGAAATGAGAAAGCCTACATGATCCAAAGCCCCAACAGCGGAAGACACGGCACCAAACGTTTTAGGACAATGTTTGTTTTCAAAACCACATGGCAGGAAAGGAATTCCTTCTTCTACCGTTACAATTGTATAATTATTATTAGGAGCAATTTTTGTAGCGGTCATTGACTGTGGATTTGACATGGCGATCTAAGACCGCAAGGAAACTTCATCAAAACTCTTCTTAACAGGGGTCTGGGAAGGAATAGGATGGATAGAAAGGAGGGGGGGGGATTCCAAGTCTTAACTGTTTCAACTTTCAACTAGTATTACTAAATTTACTAAAAACGCAATGCATCTCGTTCTTGCAACTATAGCTGATTTGCTATTAGTTTAGAATTAAAAAAAAACTCAGAATCCAAATCTTGGAAGCTTAAACTATGGTTTTTGTTTCAGGAAAAAAAAAATCTTGAGATTAATCTATTATGAATCGAAATCTATCGAATCTAAAAGGAAAAGTGAAAACATAGAACAGAACAGCACAGCACAGCACAATGTTGAAAAAGTAAATACCGAGTGATAAGCATTGTTAAAAAGGGAGGCAAAGCCGAGGGACAGAGAAGAGAAGAGAATAGAAGAGAAGGAAAGAAATCAAATTCATTTCTGGATTGTATAACATAGAAACAGAAAACAGGAGATGGAAGGGGGGGAGGGAAACTGAAGAGATATAATTGACTAATTTTACTTTACCTTCTTGGAAATGGAAGCCTTCTCCACCAGCTTCTTAACATTAACAAACATGGATTCTCCTGCCTCTTTCCTATTGTTAAGCCAATACTATCGGACTCCAAAGCCAACCGCAGGACCAGAATGTATGTAAATCCAAATTCTTCTTTGAGATAATCGACTCTAAAAACTTTTTTAAAAAAAAAGAAAAAAGTGAAGGTGGTCAGGTGAGGCCAGGGACGGTTGATTACAGTTTCTTCAAAGCGGACAAATAAACTCGAGCGGAGCGGTTTCGTTATTTTTATTATTATTGTTAACGTAGTAAAAACAAAAGAAAATCTTGGATCTGCCTCACCAGGTGGAGGTTGATTAGCTTATCCCACTTTTGTCTTGTGCGTTGTCTATTACTACTCTTGACTTCGACGTTTAGACTTTGCTAGACAAACCGGGGAAAGCTGACGACTGGTCTACTCGGGCCACCCACTCATCCGCCTACACGTGGTGGAAATAGAATCTCTATCCCTATGTGATGTTAATATGGGACTGCCTCTACCCAACGCAGCACCGCCACACTTTAACTCCTTTTGCTTTTCCAATGTATGTATATTTGTTTTTTCAGTTTCTTCTTCTTCTACTATTCTAAATTTGGTATTTCAATTTACATTTAATAATTTTGCGATAACCAAAAGGTATTTATGCACGTCATTTTCGTTCACACTTCACCAAACAAAGCAAATAAAGATTTGCAAAATCTTTTTCATTGATCAAATTATTAACACAAAACGTAAATTAACTGTCTATCTATTATTCTATACCTCATAGGTTCTACGGTTTTGGATGACAACACTGACAGACAGCCCATTCCCAATATGCTGGGAAGGGAAGGGAAGGGAAGGGTAGGGTACCTTGCAACTAAGGAAAGTAAGATCAAATAAATGTTAACAATTCCAATCAAATCATCTTGCCTCCCCTGCTGCTCAAAACCAACTCTAGTATCTCTTATTATTATTACAAAATAAATGCTTCACCTAAAAATTCTTTGCCAAATTTGTCGCCCTCTGCTCTGTTAAGTGTTAATGGCTCTTGTACCATTTCGTATAAGTATTTGCAAGTGATTTTTCATTTTTTTTCTTAACTTGTTTGATTTTGCAGGCTTCGTACTCCGCTCAAAGAAGTAAGGCCCAATGTAGATAGCAATGGGTCCCCTACTTGGGCCTCAGTTGGCCGAGTAAAAGACTCAATAGTTTGCCTGGCCTGATCCAATCTGATTTATCAAGTGTCTAGCCCAAGACCAAGACCAAGTCTACGCTGCGCCGCACCCGCATAACAGATGTGGCTCATGGCTGAGCCTGATTTGCAGTGCAGACAAGTGGCCTACCTAACCTAAGTAAATCACAAGCCCCAACAGCAGTTAAAGTAATCAGTAATAATCCAATTCACAAGCTTCCCTCGGACCTCCCCAATAGCAGAGAAAGCCGGCCCAACCCCAACAAATGCAATAATATTTCCCCGATTTCCCAACGAAAAACACCTGTCCTCGTCCAAATACCCGCCACGATCGCAGTCAACAATGTTTGCCAAAGTCTTTGGTCCCCCAACCGCAAGTTGCCCTCATTAAAGCTACACGGGATATAGGGAGAGACATAGGCACATTCATCTCATTAGAGTATGATGGCATAGGGGACTTTTCAAATTCAAGCACATGACAGGTGCTCTGTGCATCATTAGTTAAGGAATTGCTTTTTATTTTTATTTATTTTTTGTTACAACAAAAAGGGTAAAAGGCATGATGTCCCCACAACACAACTTCATCTCATTATCTTCCTGAGTTGTAAGCCTTCATGCTCTCCTCCTTTTATGAACGCTTTTCACTTATCCTCAAACAAACCCACACCCCTTGCTTCCATCTTTAATTCAAAGACCCCCACTTATTTTAGCCATAACTTTTTTGATCGATAATCTGGTTTTAGTCATCAGGTCAGGTTGATTAATTATGAAAGAAAAATGTGCTGACAACTTTTTTATTATATAATGTAGCATAGAAAATGCAAGTACAACGTAATCCTGGATGAATTATTATGCCAAATAAAAGCTATTGCTATGGCCAAGGTAAGGCAAGGATTGTATGATTTAGGTTAAGCCGAAAGGCAGAGACTTCTTCTGCTTAAACATTGAGTACTATTCTTAACATTATAGAATTAGAACAATATAAAATATACTACATTCTTTTGAGTTTTGAGTGAATGAACATACTACTACATATTGATACATTATTCAACGCAGCAAGCAGCTAGCTAAAGGCTAAAGCTAATCATGCTATTTGGTGTGGTTAGCTTATAGCTTTCAATTTCCGAAACAGAATTCAACCATTCATGAAGAAGGTAGTTGGGAAGATGGGTGAACAGTGGCAATTTTTTCCATTGACAAATGTGCTAAAAACTTATTTACTTTTAGATCAAAATATAAATACCATTATAATATGTAAAATTAATAGTTTTAGCATTTATCACCCACTTTTATTATCATCATTTATTAATTAATCAATTAATTTTTTTATTATTTTTTCTAGCTTACATAAGTGAAGTGATAAAGTTCATTTTTTTATATCATTATTATTATTATTATTATTATTATTATTATTATTATTATTTCCTTTTTAATTTTATGATCTCCCAATTAAGTTTTAACTGATTTTTCAATCTTACACTTTGTTTGGGTAAACCCGTATTGCACGTTCTACTAACTTTATTAGGCCAAGATATAAGCATAACATAAGCAAGCGTGTTGATGAGCTGTTCGTAGGTCGAAACATGGGAGATGGGTCTCCAACTTTTTCCAATTTAATCTAATACTATTTAAAATAATCTGTATCTATCTATCAATCAATCAATTAATTTATTATATATATGTATATATTAGAATAGATCTATTCTTCTTCAACTGCATTATTGTTAGAGGGAATTCTCATTTGTCAGTTCTGTTAAAGCAACAAGACAGATGCCATTTTTCTCTTAAATGGGTGAAACATGAAAACTTCATCTTATCTTATCTCACAGAAACAAAATAGTTCTATTTTGCTCACAATAGAATTAAAAGCAAGCAACCGATCAAGCATGTCATCCGGACGATTTTCTGTCGGTCAAGAATGTTTGTGCAAAAACTTAACACGTTGAAAGTAAATAACTAGCAGAAACAACGAACATCAAAATCCTTATTATTTTGCATTGACAGCAGTGGATTAATAAAGTAATAATTGTAGTAGCAGGCAACGGAATTTGGTTCGGAGGACTGAAAATTGAATGATTATGATTTATGAATAATGCATAAATGCCTTTTATTTATTTATTAAGGAATAATAATAATAATAATAATAATAATAATAAAGAGTTGCCACAACTTTTCCTTTACCATCATCAATATCTATTTTTTGATTATTAAGTCCTCAGCCTCTGCCATGCATCAACATCGTACGAATCTTAGCTTTCAATTCCAACTTTTACTCAACTCTCTCTCTCTCTCTCTCTCTCTCTCTCTGTCTGGCTTTCCTGTTCATTGCCATCTCAGTCTTCAAACAGACACCATTTACACGATATGTCTTTTCGTTTTTCTCCACTTCTTCCTTGGCATTCAGCAATGTCTTCTGCTCGCTTTCTCGTATTCCTCACTTCTCTCTGAAAAGCAAAGGGTACGTTTTTTTAATTCTGTTTGCTTCGCTTCAGATGCTTCTCACGTCATATGGAACCAAAAACAAAAAAAATACAATAAAATAAAAATGGAAACTTTGAATTGCTTTGGGTTTCATGGGGACTGAATTGAAAACCAAGTTCCACTTTTGGCTTTCTGGGATCTTAAACAATGGGAAAAGCCAGAGATTTAAAGTCTTTAACTTGTTCTGTTTTCTGTTGTTTAGTTGACGTTATCTATTCTTCTGACAGAGCATTATGTCTAGGATGATCCAGTTTCTATATTTTTCAGACTTGAAAAAGAAAAAAAAAATAGAAATTTTCTTTTAAATTTAGACATAACTTTTGCTTATAGCATCCTAATAATTTACATTAGTCTAAGCTTTATTACAAGAAGGATGTTGATCGGCTTGATGAAAACTCGGAATTTCAATTTCCTTGTGTGTTTCTCTGCTCAACTGTCATGAGTTGTACATCTTACTCTTTCCCCTTTTTTTCTTTTCATTACTGAATTGTTGGCTCTTAAATTCCGTTATATCATTAATATGGTTTAGAAAAAAATTTCTTCCTTTATCTTCATCCTTTTGTTTCTAATTCTTTGATATACTTTCCTACAACAAATTGCCTACAATTTGATTCCTGCATCTTTGATTTGCAATCCATTCAATCAGTTCCTCCCCCCCCCCTTTCCATTTTAAAGTAATCAATAAATTGGATGAGATTTTCAAGGGTATAAAATTGGCTTTTAGATTATGTTTTCAGCTTGAGGATTGTGTTCTACAGATGGTCTAGGAACCTCAATACTATCTGGCCTTCACCTTCGGGTTTTAGGGAGTACACATCAACAACTCTCTGTCTGGTAAAGCAAATGCTGTACTTGAATGTGCATATTTTCTTGGCTGCTTTCAAAGTTTGATTAGATTGGAAATACTCTAGCTGCTTCCAAATGCAGCTTAGGAGCCAAAATGTTCCTAGGTACATTTGACCAGCTAACGTTGGTTGTTTATTGTTCGATTCTATTATTCAAAAAGAAGGTGATCAATGTAACAGCTAATTCAATGTATGAGGTCAATCAACGCTGATTGCATCTCTTCTCTTAAAAGATGCAGCTTCATTTGCTTGGCTTATGTCATGTGTTTTGCAAATGTGGTGTCTAATACACCATTATATAAAGATATCCAGATATTAAATTCTTATGAGAATCTGTTGTTTGAACTATACTAAATTCAGTGAAAATTCTCCATACCCATTCATGAGGGGAAAAATAAAAAAAAGGCGATGCTTTGGAGTAGGGTCCATTCTTCTCATAGGTGATGTGCTTTTTGTTCAGCCACATCTGATGAGGTAGGATAATCAATGTCTCGATTGGTTCTTGACCCTAACTTCCTTTGTGGCTTTGCAGGACATTATCCAAGTATGTGATTTTCTTCATGTAGAAGAAGACTGATTTTTGGAGTAATAAAAAGTACATGCCGTGTTAACTACATGATTTGGTAGATCCACTGGCTCCATGGGAGGCATATTTCACCTTTTTGACTTCAACCAACGCAACATGGCCAGAAAAATACTTTCACACAAGCGACGTGTTGGTGGTAAATGTTATTCTATGTTGTGAATTGGAAAAGTTCTCTCGTAAAACTCGTTAGATTCAGAAGTTAGATGTCTTTCGGAGGTCTTTCTCCTGATTGAAGATACGCTTCAATCTATTAGTTATATTTCCATTCTAAATTCACGAACTTCATAGTCAAATTTTAACATTTTTTGTAATATCTTGATTGATTCTGACAGTAATAATGTTGTAAGGCAAGATAAAGTTGATTTCTTATCACTTGAGTAGAGATTTCCTGCATTGCTATTTCTGATTCAAGGTCAACTCAAGGAAGTAATGCTAGAAGAAACTTGTGATTTTTATCAGTGCAATTTTTTTCTTCATGATTGAGATAGTGTACTAATTGTTACGGTATTGCTAGGGTCATTTTGTAGATTATCATCTTTTTAATTTGTTAGAGGATATGCAACAAGAATATCATTCCTCCTAAAATGGAAATTGCATGATAACTTTCATTTCTTATTAGTTTAAATTTCTACAGTGCAATTCAGTAATGCGGTTGCTTTTGCCACTCTGCAGGCCTGGAAGCTCCGCGAAATAGCTTGGAGCTGCAACTAGAATCTTCTCAGAGCTACTGTGCTGTAGGAGATCTGCCGGTATTTTTCTTTTCCATCAAATTCCTTATTATAGATATAAGATATAGAGTATATATATATATAT
>JBBYHK010000010.1:1677598-1690301 GCA_038382065.1 Adansonia grandidieri
GCGTAATTGATTATCACACTGGTTAAACAAGTGGCCTAAGCAACTAGCAAGGGTAAGATTCTACTTGCCCTTTGGGGAGAGAGGGAGAGGGAGAGGGAGAGAGCAAACACCCAAGAACAATGGGATGGTGAAAAATTAGATGTATTAAAAAAAATGTTTGCCATATGTTTTTCTGTGAAATTTCCTGTAAAGACAATCAATAAATGTGCCGTATATAAACCTCCCTATCAAACAGAATAATAGTAGCCGGCCACCGACAGACAGTTGATTACCATTACCCTACGAGTTTAGAATACATCAGATAAAAACAAAATTGATTCATATTTTTATTTAAAAAGAAAAAAGAAAAAAAGAGCGAGAGAATGATCATAAAAGAATCTATCAATTGCCCGTCTTGGATGCAATTTGGCTTCTCATCCATGCTAAACTTCTCGCAGGCTTCAGATCAGGGAGGCAAAGTCAGTCCAACACTCACTCGAATCACCCTTACCTTTCGACAAGTTGTACTGTAATGTGGGTTGCCACTTGCCACAGCTCGGTTTAAAACGTTAGTTTGGTTTTTCATCAACTAACCTCAGGCTGCGCTTAGCTGCAAGCTGGCTCGTTCAAGGCTGACTCTGTGTCGACATAGCCCATGCCATGACTCCCTTGGATCATCATCCCTTACTTGCATCTTAGCTATCTGCCTATGCAATGCCTCCAAATTCACAAGCGGGACAGTGGTTGGTCGCCCATGAGCACACTGCATCATAATAGTTTCACATTTATTAAGGCAGCAGAAGGATCTCTCATAAGTGCAAATTAATGCACACATGCACGAAATGTCAGCAGTCAAATCTGCAAAAATTTTTCTTGCTGTGGTATATGTCTAACTCACTTGGAAGCATAGGGAGGTCTTCTTTAGCTCTTCAACAATTAAGGAACATTCTGAAGGAAGCAAGGAGTCTCCAAACATAATTGCACCTTAATGATGAAAGCGAGACATGAAGTTACTCAATTTAGATAACTTGCGATGGAAGGACAAGATATTATCCACACATATTAATGACGGCTATGCGAGTAGCTAATAGTTGGAAGTCTAAGTAGATATAAGACCAGAAAGACACATGGATATCTCTACAGCTACACTACAGAAGCCTCACTTGACCTAAAATTGGTGCATATAGAGTGTTTGCTAGGATAATTATAGCACCAATCACTCTAATCATGTTTATATAAAGCATAAAACTTCTGCCGACATGGATGAATAAGATTTGAATTTGATTCTCAAACTTGACACTATGATACGAGATTAGGCATATACCGCGGCATGCTTTGAGATTAAGAATGCGACCAATTGATGGAGGCATTGTTGATGATCCATCTGTATCAGCAAGCTAAGCATTATAAATACAAACTAGTGTTAGAAATAAAATACTTTTGCCACGAAGTAAAAAAGAAGCTGTAGGATGGAAATGTTCTAATAAGCGACAAACCATGTCTTACCTGGTGAAGAAATTCTAAGAGATCAACATCAGATAAATTGACACCTAAAATGCAGGGTACCTGCATGTTATCCATATAAAACTTTTTTGACATCAAAGTTTAACAGAACAGAAAAGGCAGCTTGAATTTGCATGATAAGCAAACAAAGATATGGAAAACATTCTCAGGACTAAGCGTCCAACTTTGCCTTCAAAATATGATAAAACAGATAATTTTGATCCAACATCCTTGAATTTATAAAAGAAAGGCGTAAGTGAAGTTCATGCCAAAAAATAAAAGGTGGTGGTTGATTAGCCACCATGAATATAAACAGAAATGTAATAGAGCTTAACTGCAAGAAGTATGACAACAGCCGGCTTACGATGAATTAGGTTCAAATTCCTGCATAGTAATTAAAATTACAAAGCAAAATCAGGAAACTTAATAGAAGAATAATAACAATAAATATCAGAAGACGACGGATTGAAAATTAAGGAATGATTTGCATAATGGGGAAACTCCTCTTAAACATCTTTTCAGCGTAATAGACACATATCTCTGAACAATGTTTTTGCCACCAAATCCACATCCAGGATTCTTTATCACACAGCCCACTATACAAGAACAATATTTTCAAGACAGAGGAACAAAAATTACTTCTTGAAGGGCCTTGAATCTTGGGTATGAAAGTTACAGATCCAACCCCAATGTCTTATTTGTTCAGAATAATTGTGCAGTAATTGATATCCCATCTCCGGCAGGATCTGTTGTTAGACAACTAATATGTTAAACCCTATAATCACAAAAAAGCACCATTATTTTCAAGGCTCCAGAGTAAAGCTCCATGCATCAAACTAAGCATACCAGCTCTTGCGCTGTATCCAAATAGGTGACTGACTTGCCTTCACCAGATAAAACCTAGTTTTCAACATGTCAAATTAGTACAGCGAAAATTACTACTTCCAAAAATTTGAACTTGAGAACATTTTTACCTTGTGACGAAGTTCTTCTAGTTGAATTCTTTCATCTGCAGCATGCTGCAAAAAGAGAACAATAACGGGAGTAAATCATACTGCCAAAATTTTAATAGCATTTATGCAAGCCTGTATGTTAATGTTATTACATGTATCCAAATCAGCATATATGATATCCAGCATTTGTTCTGTAGGCATCAAATCATGGATTACCATATGTATGCATTAAGGTATCTTTTCAAAAATATGAATGATGGTTGCAATTAATTTGTTCTCACTTCTCATCAAGTAAAGTATTCAGGTAACTGTTATCATGATTAATCTGTTTCTAAGATCAGTATATAATGACCTTCACCACTAATTGACCTCTCTTTCTAGTTAGTCAGATATTCCTAAAGAAACCATTATTTCTTTTGAAGGCCACCATCTGATAAATGGTAAATCCAAGACGCTATATTTGCACAATTAATTGTACAAACATGAACTCAAGGTACCATCTTTCAGCTAAAGTCCTACACTGCAATAAATAAAGCAGAAAATGCATGAAAAGACAAGGTTATTAATGAAGGAATTTATAAACGCAGGTAAACGACCTGATCAATAATAGCAAGAGTTCCACCAGCTACAATTGGGACGAATTTCTTATCCACCTGTTGCAGAACCTTGGCATCTGTGAGACACTTCTTATTGATAGATTTAGGAACCAATGATTCAGTGGCAAGATAAAGGAATCCGGAACCGATGTCAAGCAAATTATCTTCATCGTCAATATCAAATAATTTGCTATTGCTCTGCATTAATTATACAGTAAATATTATTGACCGCTGGTGAATGTATCGGGAGATGAAAACTCATCACAGGAAATATAATTAATTAAAATTGCAAAAATACCCAACTGTGTTCTGTTGAAAACCATTCCGCCATTTGGTTCCAGAAATTATGGGGTCCTGATTGCTGTTCGAGGTAAATACTGAAACAAGAGAGAATAAACAAGGGCCGCTAATCTGTTGAGAAGTACATAAAAATTTTTCCTTGTTTGGCAACTAAGCAAAGTTTCACGAAAAGAAAAAAGAAGATTTTGCATTTCATGTCTATTAAACGATTAAAGTTCATCCAGTACCAAATCAATATCAATTGTGTCATAAGAACTTATACTCCAATGCAAGTATATCTTCTACATGAAAGAACAGAATTACCTTGCACTGGAACAGGTTCAGGATCCTCTAGGCAATGAGGTAGATCAACGTCTTCACATTTTTGAATTATGGTGCCAAACACCATGTCTGGCTCATTATTCATATTTGATCTGTATTAGTCAAAGAGATCACCCAAAAAGGAAAGCGAGAAAAATTAAGTTCAGCTGCAATATCAAAGTAACTTCTGTGAGCATATATCAAAACTACAGATACCTATTCTTCCCAAAACTTGGTTCAAAAAATAGATTGTGCAAACCAGAAGATTGTTGTGCAGGCTTCTTATCACCAGTCCCTGCAAAATTCGGGGACATTAATATGCTACATCATTAACCAATCCTTTGAGCTGAAATGTATATCACATAATCACCTAAAGAAGTGCATTGACCATGGACTTCATTAGAAGTAGATTCCCCTGATGTTGTCAGCAAACAATGATGTAAGGAGATAAACCTCCGCTTGTGGATGTAAAATGGAGGAGCTGACTGGCTTCTTCTTGATCTGTCTTCAGGAATCAAGTTTTGTCCAAAATCTTGATATTGAAAGCAATCTCTTTGCTTTTTATATTCATTAATGCTTGAGTCTGAACACAGCCAATCTCTCTCTTCGATTACTAAGTTGGAATGTTCCGGAGAAAATTTATGATTTAGATTGTATTGTTGAAGAACTTTACGAAAATCTCTACTGGATTTAGCATAGTCAATTTCTTGTCCAGTGTTTGGGCAATCATACATGCATTTTTCTTGGCTGGAGTCCCTAGAGATTTGATCAAAACCAAATTGGTTGTCCTCATCTTCGCCATCAGATACATGCACAAAGTTAGTACCCTTTTTAGATCTGAAGCTCCCTTCTATTGCATTCTTATAACTGAATTGCTCAAAGGGATTTGAGGTTCCTGAATACCATTCAGAACTTAACAACGGATAACCAGAGCCAGAGTTTTCCACTAGTGTGGCTGAACCAGATAGAAAGCCATTCTGTTCAACAGAAACATCTCCACATGACAGGAACAACTCTGAAGAAGCTCTAGTTATAACATCCAAATCTCTAGGAATACCACCTCTTCTTACAAGTTTGGGATAGATTTGAGCACATGATTCTCCATCCTGCCAGATGGCATTTGAAAGGTGACCAAATGTTTGTTCACTGATATCAACTTCCAGCGTATTGAAGCTTTCATTTGAGCAAACCTGCTTCTTTTTTATTTCAATTAGTGATTCAACTCCTTCCTTGCTTTCAACCAACTCCCTGTCAAGTGGCCAGTTTCTTTGGGAGGAGCAACTTTGCAGAAAAGGTTTGTTGATATTCTTCCTAAACTGTGAGTCCTTGCAAAGTTCATGATAGTCAAAAGGAAAAACACTCCTAGCTGTTTCATTGATCACACAACCCTCAACCTCTAGGAATTCATTACCTGACTTTGAACTTATACTATCGTTCTGCACATGACAGTTTAATCTTCCTGAAGGAATGAATCTGTTTTCCAAGAAGTAATCTTCCGCTAAAAAATTGTCATCAGATGACCAAAGATGACAATCGCTCCTTTGGTTTACTAAGGATGTGCCTTTGGAAGGCGAATCATCCCAACTTTGAAAAGAATAGTCAGTCCAATGAACAAACTTTGTATCATTTTGATGATCTTTAAATTGTGCATTATCCCCATGGCACTTGTCAAATGGCATATCTTCATGGTCCATAAGAAACAAATGATCTATGGTTAGCTTGTCTAATGAAGAAGATTGTCGATATTTTTTAGTCCTGTTCCTTACTGCAAATTCCGAGTCCATTGATGCTCCTTCATCAAAAACACCTGCAGAACAGATGGTCGAAATATAAATGAAGAATGCAAGAGCGATAGCATTGCAAAAGGCAATAACTTTCTATGAAGGCATAATTGGATATATTCATTCACATCAATGTCAAAAGAAAGTGTCTGTGAAAAAACATATTGAAGGACACCTTCTGCCACATATAAAATGTTGTTATCTTCCTTCAGGGTTTCAGATTTTCCTAATCCATTAGCTGCATGAGTTAAAGGATTTGATAAGAAACAGATTACAGATTGATATCTTCAGGAGTCATTATAAAAGACAATCATAATAAGCAGTTTTTATGGCTGAGCGCATACCACAACTAATATTTTTCCTCCACAGGTGTTGAATTGCCTTCTCAATTAAGGTAAATATAGGTTTCCAATCCTGGCAAGGTAGCAACGGAAAGAGAGGAGTGAGATATTGCTGCTGAATTAACAACTTTCTGAATTCCTAATGGTCAAACATGTCAAGTTACTATTAAAAGGCCAAAATAACATCATCACTGAGATTTAAATATGTGAAAATTGAATCATGGCTTTACATAGATGAGTTTTCAAAGGCAACCACACAAATTAATAATGTTTCAATCCTATCATGCTTGCATATAGAGTATAAACATAGGAAAGTGAAGCATGTCCAATTTAAGTGCACATTCCATCACCATACACCCTGTCACATATTTTTTTAAGGAATGATGTCATATTTGGCCACTGTACTTTAAAAAATTTTTCAATTTGGTACCTCTACTTTAAAAGCGTGCAATTCAGTATCTGTACTATCATTCGTCTATCAGTGTGCATCGTTAAGTAATGTGATAACATGGTTGTCATCCAATCACATGAGCAGACGTGCCACATTCTTGCCAAATCCTCTTGCGATGTCATCATTTGAATTTATATTAAAATGCACATATGGCGCAGACAGGTGCTCACATGTCATTAAAAAAACAAAAAAATTAATTCTTCCTTTCTTTAATTTTTTTTTTCTGTTTCTTTCTTCTTTCACCTCCCCTCTCTCCTCTATCTACCGACTTTCAGGCCAAATCCAACCAATCATGGGCAAAAAAGGCTGGACCCTGCATTGGCAGGCTGGAATAAGCTTGAAACAGGCCAAACCCATAGCGGCATTCCGATCTCCTCTGGCTAGATCCAGCCTCAGCCAGAAAGTTGACAGATTGGGTGAGAGGGGGGGAGGAGAGAGAAAGAAGAAAAAATTTTTAAAGTAAAAAAATATATAGATATGTATATATATGTATTGAAACTTTTACATTTTTTTAAACTACGACATATGGCATTATTTGCCTTGTATCAACGTGATTCGATAAGGCTTTGTCAGCTGCCGCAGCTAACATTGTTAACCTCTGGTACTAGATTATCACATAGAATTATGGTACATGCACCACATTACACATGTTAAAGTAGAGGTACCACACTACATCGTAAGGTTTGGAAAATTACAAGGGCCAAATATGACATTACACTATGGACAGCATTATTTAGTATTCTGTCCATACTTCAACACAATAGAAACATGCAATCCCCAGTTTGTTCTGAAATCATAAAAAATGTTTAAAGTAGTTCTCAAATGTTTTGAATAAACATGATTTTGAACTAGATGCAATACAATGTTCCTCTCATAAAATGAATGCTCCAACAAATACAATGCAAACTAAATCAGACTTCATAATTAGACTGAATGTTACCTTGAATTCAACATATGTCTTAGATGGTTCAAAGGTTAAATCATAGAAAGATGGAGGGCAACTGATATTCATTATGTAGGATGGAAACACTTGAGATCTACTCCTTTTTCCTTTCTTGATCCGGTTATTAGCCTTCTCTGGATATAAAGACTCGAAACTAGTGGCCAAGTTGTTCAGCAACTTATGAATGGGACCCTTGCAGACAAACCTTGAATTGATATCTGACATTGTGAAGGTCCAAAACTACATTCACAATATACAATATCTTCATACTGACTAGCCAAATAACGGTCTCAGATATTCAGTGGATACAGACATATTGAAAGGCCTGCCAGCAAAGAACAAAATATCAAAAGAAAGGATCTAGAAGATAAAAGTTATGAAGATACTTATTCAGTAATCAAAATAATTATTCTACCTTAAAAGCAAAACCATCAAAAGGACCAGATATGTAACCTGAAAGCTTGAGGGAACCATCATTAGCATTCAGCTTCTGCAGACAGGCACAGTCCTCTATCCCAAGAGCATTCATCAAAAGTGGCAAAGGGGAAGAGGAAGGATGCACACAGAGAAGCTCATCCTCACTTAATTCAACAAATAATAAAGTTAAAAATAGAAAAACAACAGGAATCACAGAGCTCCAACTAAGAATTTAACAAGAACATACCTTTCAACATCAATAAGATTGAAGTAAACCATTGGGTGCACAAGGGCAATTCTGAATACAAACTTTTTAACAGAGTGCAAAACCTTCTTAGGGCTTCAAAGTCAGCATTGTAAATCACAGGTGCATCATTTCAGAGTAGAACAGTTATGTTCAGTGGTAATATCACAATGTGTAACCAATTTAGCAGGAAATTGGAGATTAAAAAGACAAACCTCGATTGCATATGTTTCTTCCGAACAGGTTGCTTGTAAAATAAATCGCGCACGATAACTGCATGGAATCAACACATTAGTAAATGAAGAAAAGAAAACCTGGACAGAAGGAGTTCTTTTCCTATCAGAGTCATCTCATAATACTTAAGATTAGCTAGCTGATTACGATTTTTATTTTTATTTTTTTATAACTTCAAAGCTAGAGTCACTTCTGATCTGTTAAGGCTAAACATCAAAAGCTTTTAGAAAGTGAGGAAAACACATTTGTCTAACACGCAAAGGGATTTCAACATTAAAAAGGCATGAATAGATCTTCAAGGAAAGTAATAATGCAAGTGTGCTAAGAAATGCAGAGGCGAGAATAATGTCATACCTGTTGTGCCGACATCTTTCCTATCATCATCAATTCCAAGATACAAACACTTGGATCCCTGTAAACACAGAACGAGGGAAGGTTAATTGCCGCCCAAAGAGAAATGAATAGCTAGGAAAAACGAATTTTATGACAAAATAGTCACAGTAGATACCTTAATGACCTTGCGATATCCATTTGGTCTTCCATAACCTTTTGATATTATTTCTACCAAAGCTACGTCAGATATAGAAGCCAGTGCTTCTCCCCGAAAGCCAAAGCTCCTGCTGGCAGCCTCCAAATCACTCAGATGGTAAAGCTTCGATGTTACTGGCAGTGCATAAGAGAAACGAAGCATGCATTGTGAGTTAGTGAAAACAAATTAAGGACATTGACGAAAATACATACAGGAAAGAAAAGGCAGAAAGAACAAGTATATTACGAAGCTGACCATATCTTTCTCCCAAGGACACCAATCCATCCCGAGATATACCAGATCCTGAAATCATATAAGCAAGGCAAATTAAGCATTAAAGGCAGATGGCTGCAGCAATAGGTAAAAGGGTTTAGCAACAAAAGGCATGATAGTGTTTACCATCGTCCACCACTTTGACGTAGCCGCTCCCAACACTTAGAAAGACTGACACCTGAAACAATAAAGAATCCACAATTCATAACACACAGTTCTTGTCGTAGAGATTACTTATTAGTTATTTTTCGAAATTTAATACCTTTGAAGCAGCAGCATCGAGGCTGTTGAAAATGAGCTCCTCCACAACCCTCGTGAGGTCAAACAATATAATGGCAGAACGCACTGTACTACGAACAGCCTCTGGCAAGGGCTTAATGCTCCCCATTCCAACCTAACCTAACTTATATGACAAATGACACAAACATACGCATCAAATCCAATCCGCTTCAAATTCCCTAAAAAAAAAAAAGAGCGCCTCAGGACAGGAATCCTAATAGGAAAAACAAGGAATTGGGACCGAATTAGGGTTGGGAAAGCCTTTTTGAAGAAAAGAGGTTTAGTCGCGGAGAAAACAAATATGCAGAATTAAGTAGATTTTGAGATTACCTTAACTGACATTACCGGAGTTGAGAAATGAGAATAGAAGGTTTAGGGTTTATTGCATGCATTGGTTTCGCATTTCTGTTTGGACGGCTGTCTTGGGCTGGGCCACACCAGTATTTCTGTCTTGGTATTAATTAAGTATATATTATTATTATAATTTTGATAAGTCAGTTAGTAATTAGTAACACGACACAATATCTTCGTTTTTCCTTATACCCTTTCCTTGGACCCTCTCTCTCTCTCTCTCCCCTTCAAAACTAACACTAATATATATACCTATAATAATGATAACATAAATGAGAAAACAACCAAGAAAACCCTAATTGCCTTCTTCTCAACTCATCTCTCTGTCTTTTTTTTTTTTTTCTTTCCTGCAATCCAAACAAACAAAAACTCTCTTCTCTGTTGCACCAACCAATCAGCAAACCCCCCGCATAAATGATCAGGTATTCAATCATAATTCATCCTTTTTAATTCACTCTGTTTTCATTTACATCCCATAATTTCATTCAATCAAAGCTTCTGATTCCCCATTTTCGCTTCACGTTACGTTTTCTTTCCTATAATTCTCTCTTTTCCTCTTATCATTCCCCCAATTTTACATTTTGATTTTGTTGTTCTCATTCATACCATCTATTCCAACTTGAATCTTGAACATGGCTATTCATTTTCATTGCTTGATCATCTTTTTGTTGACTTTCTATCTTTATTATTCTTTTGATTATACCGCAAGCTACCTCTGGGTAGGGTTTTCAAATTTCTATCTTTATGTCATTTACGTCAGGTTAAACATCCTTGAATTCCGATTTATCTATTGGAACCGCCTGAATTTATGCTACTTTTTAAATCTATGCTTTTCTTTGCTAAATTTTCTGGATTTCCTGAGATTTTACTATTATTATTCCTATGCTGAGAATTCAGATTTAGTTCTGTGTTTGGTTTACCATTTAATACTTGGGAATCTATGATTATTGATGTTTTAGACTAGATTTGAATAGAGCGGTTGGATTATTTATGTAGGCAATTACTCCTTGCTTTGGTGTTTCAGATTTTAATAAATTGGAAGAGGGATATTGATGGAGGCTAACATTTGTGACATCAATCACTTGGATGCTGATGTCCTTCTGCCTCCTCGGAAGCGCCTGCTTGCAGGATTTAAGAAACAGGCTTCAAATACCAATGGTGCTTCGGATCAGCCCGCAGTTGCTTCATCCTCTTCATCTCCTCCTCCTTCGCCTTCACCTTCACCCTCGCCCTCATCCTTGCCCTCACCTTCTACTTCTTCAAGCGATGTTAATGCCCACCTTAAAAATTTGTTGATGAGTTCCCATTTGTATAACCCAAATCTTTCTCCTGAGGTGATTTTGGAGGCCTCAAGAGCAGCAGCTATCTCCGCTGCTAAAGCTGCAGAGGCTGCCAGAGCTGCAGCTGAAGAGAAGGCTGCAATTGCAGCTAAAGCTGTTGCTGCAGCTAAGAGTGCTTTGGACATGGTGGCAACATTTTCTGAAGACACAGTAAGTAAGGACAGATACCTAAAAAAGAATAAGCTCAAGAAACATGTCCCAGTTCAACTCTTATACAAAAAAAAGGAACCAATTGAGAATCCTGGGACTGATGAAGAGTTGGCCCATAGATTGCACCGAGCAATCAACAGTTCCCCAAGAATCTCGAAGAATTCAACAACTTCTGAATTGAGAGGTCATAAACATAAAAGGCCTAAGAGCTCTCCAAACCCTGAGAAAACAAATGCTTCCAATGGGGGTATAGTATTGGGAGGAAGCCCATCTTCTACATGCAATGGAGGTACTATAGCAGGTGAAATTGATTCTGCGGACTCCATGGAGGAGTCAGTTAAAGCAGAGGCAAAGGGTGCTAAATACAAAAAATTGGGTTATTCGGAGTTGGATAATGGTGAAGCAGAATCGAATAATTCAAAGGAAAAAGCTTGTGAGGATGTTACCCCTGGTAAAAAGAGGGGAAGAATGAAGACAAAGAGGCTCTCCTTAAGCATTTGTTCCTTAAGGGATCGAGTGAATACCAAGGAAGAGATTATTACTAAGAGCTCTCCATTGATTGAAAAGAACATGGATAATTCTACTGCTGCTGTTAAGCCCTTGTTTTCTTTGGAGCCCTCTGCTGATGGTGTTATTTCAATTGAAGGTACACCTATGTGGAAATGCCAGGATTTCAAGGCCCCTGCATGTATCAAACAAAACAAAGTCATGCAATCATAATGTTCAAATCCTGTTCTTGTAACGGGTGGCGTTAATGGTTGAAGTTAGTAGCTGAGGTGAGATTCGTGATTCTCTCTTTATAGGAAATTAGGAATGACTTTACTCCATTTATCTTTTTGCTCATTTCTGGTTTTTGTAATGAAGTTGAATTGACAGAATGTATATTTGAATGCTCAATTGCTTGCCTCTACGCTCTACCAGTAGTGCTTGCTGCACAAAATGATAGCTATATTTGAAGTTGAGATAAAGAGGAATGCAATAAATTTAGATGGTTCCTTGTTAATTTTTTGCATATTCATCCTGCTTTCTTGGATGACGCTAGATGTACTAAAACTTTAATGACCGTGGATTGTTTTTTTTTCCAGCAGTTGATTCATTATTTGTTTTTCCTTCATCTATTTTCTTTATGGTTGTTCTCCATCTTTTAAATTATGGATGTATGAGATTCTTTTTGTTGATTATTAGATGCATTATTGATGGACACATACACACTCTCATAATCTAATGAGTTTAATGAAGGATATCAGTGAAACTGGCGTTGCTGAAAATTTTATACGCCTACTAATCAATCATCTAATAATGGCGCTTCTATTACAGACGATGATTGATCTTGTTAACAAAGGTTTTGCCTTTTTTTTTTATCCTCACTACCTTGTTGTAATTTTGATGAATTGAGAAATCTTTGTCTGGAGTTTATCTTGGAACTGCTGACAGTTGCTAACTAAACTAATGCGGTGCTTCTTTTTTTTGTGATTGGTTTTAAACAGAGATGTCGTTAATGGCATATGTGCTACTCTCCTTCAGGCCATACTGTGATTGTGAAATGTTTTTATGCTTTACCAAAATTGGAGAAGGATATTTTGTTAAGAGTCTTGTCTATAGGTAGTGAAAGAGAAGGGGCCCGCCAATTCTGTGTCGGTCTCTTAATAGTTGAATGTAGTACATAAACTCCATGATGATTGAAGCGAGTTTGTATTGGAGGAGACTGTTGCTTCGCCTTCATTGATACTCTTCCATTC
>JBBYHK010000010.1:1690401-1719537 GCA_038382065.1 Adansonia grandidieri
CATAAACTCCATGATGATTGAAGCGAGTTTGTATTGGAGGAGACTGTTGCTTCGCCTTCATTGATACTCTTCCATTCGAAAGACAAAACAGAAGTAGATGAACCTTGTTATCAAAGCTTCAGTTTGGCTAAATTCTTAATTTTCTCGATTTTAATTATCATCTGCGGACAAACTTCTGTCGCAATCGCGTGTCCTATATTGGAAAGAGATGGGATATGTCTTGGGCTTAGAAATTAGGGACACTTTTTCATAAGTGGACTTGTTCTTTATTCCAAAAGTGTGGGTTCCTGATCCTCTTTGCGGGTGAAAAGAATGGTTCGAGGCGGGTGTTGCACAATCGGTTGTGCCTTCTTTTGGGGCTGGATGTAATAAGACCCCTTGACATTTACGATTTCCATCTGGAGCAAATGGGCTGATCTGAAATCTCACCTTTGCATTGTATTTTCCAGGCAACTATTTTAAATGGAAAACATTGAGCTAGGATTTTCTTTTCGGCTTTGCATGAAACTCTCTAGTTGCTGATAAGAGAACGCAACCAATTAAAGTTAAAAATTAAAAAAAAAAAACCTCTGTTTCACCGTTAAATGGATAAAAAACTTTTGATAAAAGCTGTCATGAAAAGCAATGCAACTTATTGTAAAGTGATGTATCATTCAGTGATAGAAGGCAGTAGAGTAGACTGACATCGAAGAAATATTTTCCCTTTATGGCCATGATTTTATCACTATTATTACAATACAATCAGCCATGTAATCCTCGTACTTAACTTTTTTTTCGGTTATAATTTTATTTATTTTTTTGGCGAAAGAAGTTTAAAATAACATGAGTATCCCAAGTTTTGGCACAGAAAGTCGAAAAGTTTTCAATGGCAAAAAACGACAAAGCGTGTACATGTCAAAGTTTACTGATAATTAATGAACTTCATCGGGCAAAAATAAAAAGTTCGAAAACTGTCATTCATACTAGATATTAATAGGTGACACAGTTTTTATTTTTAAAATAGGTAGCCTACCCTGGCCCATGATAAAGCTTAACCAGTATTCTTATCTAAGTGGATTGCTCTTGCCAACCAATGAACTACAGCCCACAGCTGAGACCAATGCTTTTTAAGTCTATTGATTGGTACTTGGTTTGGTATCAAGTAATCTTTGAATTTAAGCTCCTCCCAAATTTCACCCTTTTCCATTTCAAGAATCGCAAGGTAGCCAAAAGCACAAATCATTGATCAGCCTGCAGGTTGATCTTCAATATCTTCTACTTGTACATGACATGATATCACCAAACAAAAAAAAAAGGGGATTCAACTCGTACACGTGAATCATAACTGATCAAAACTTTCTGCTGAATAGCAGGTAATTAATTGATTATGGTGTTACTGCTAATCATGATATGTAGGTATTAGTTAAAACATGTGAATAAACACGCTCTGCAACACAAGTGGCACTATTTTCTGTCATCACAGTTAGACTTCCCTCAGCCCACGTCATTTCCTCAAAATAGTTATTACTTTACATTTAGTTAACCATTAATCAAAAAATTGGATCTTATTAAAAATGTCACAAACCAATAAAAACAAAAACATAATCAATAGTCGTTCAGGTGGAGGGAGGGACATGAAAATGATGCGGCTGCGCCGACATCTTTAATCCTTCTTCGCTTGCCACCTTAAATCTGAAGGTTGCGCATTCCAGCGTCCATGTCAGATTTACCCTGCATCTCATTCTGACCTGAGCTTCTGAGATTGAGCCATGGATGTTGCAGACACTGCTGGGCAGTTGGTCGCTTCTCTGGTGAGAAATCAAGAAGAGGACAAAGAAACTCTACAAACTCACAAGCATCACTCTCAGAGAATTTGTATTTATTCACCAACAATCGATCAAGTGGCAAGAACTTCAGCCTCCGAATCCTCTTCAGATCCCCGTGCCTGTCAAAAAAATCCTTTGATCGAGCTCCTCCAATGGCAATCTGCTCACAGAAGCATACAACAAAATTTGCTATCAGAATAACTTATAAATAGGAAAGGACATTAATACAGAAATAATTTTACCTTTCGAGGCATCTTTCCAAGAAGTTCCATCATGAGAGCAAGGTGATCCTGGAAACAACCGAATGAAAAATGTTATTCCCAGTGGTCCTTTTCTCTTTTTATATACGAGGTCGTTATTACTGTAGTAACCCATAAATATAACAAATAAAAAATAGTTGGCATATTCATAATAAATGCTAATCAAAGAACAAAGAAGTGCCTTTACTAGAACCACGAGACACTTTATATATATATATATATAATTTATTTGATTTGCCTTAAATATAAACAACAGGATTATTATGATGCAGGCCCATCTTCTACTCAGCACATTCTTTTCTATTGCTTTTTCTGGCATGGCAAACAGAAGAAAAGAAAGCAAATCACAGCTATAGCGGCAGGAAGGATCAGAGAGGGAGGAGGATAAAAACTCTACTCTCTCAACTGCAACGCATGTAGAATACCTAAACAAATAGGTGTAAGAACAAAAATGATCCTGATCAGGCATCATCTCATTAAAATATAAAACTTCAAAGAATGTCTTGTTTTCGTTATTTGCCTTAGTCTCTATTCCTATTTCCTAACACGTACCATGCAAAAACTAGGAAAATGAAAAGGCAGTCAGCAAGGAGTGTAAAGACATTTTGAAAGCGTGATGCATATAACAGTTGTACCTCATCTTCACTATAACCTTGTCCGCTTTTAGGGGCAAACATCATCTCGCCAGTAGCGAGCTCAAAGGCTGTGCAAGCAAATGACCACATATCAACGGAATAGGAATACCCAGCATTAAGTATGACCTCAGGAGCTCTATACTGTCTCGTTTGAATCTCCTCAGCAAATTGTTTGTCAGCCCAGCATGCATTTCCAAAGTCCACAACCTTGCACCTCATATCAATCCCATCAAGACATCTAGCAGATTTTGGAGCTGCTCCCCCCATTGAAGCTCTTCTAACAGATATATTAGCAACTGCTCTTCTTGCTCTCCTTTTCAATTTTTTTTCAATGATGTTCGTGGTAGATCCACCATTTAGGGTGCCTCCTTCAGGCCTTTCAAGAATTGGAGTAAGATGAGATCTAACCGGATCCTTGGTAGGATCAATCGTGGAAAAGAGAAGAATATTTTCAGGTTTTAGGTCAGTGTGGATTATACCAAGCTCCCTATGCAAGTAATCCAGACCTCTCAAAATGCATTTGCAGATCTCTCTAACTTTATTCAGTTCAAGCCCTTTGTAACGGTTAAACCTGATTAATTGAAGCAAGCTATCACCAAGGAATTCGAGTACCATGCAAAGATGCTGCCCATTTGGGCCAGTGTGCTTAAAGTGGTCAATCAAGCGTACCACACACTTGGAATTTGAGGGGTCACCGTCAGCAATTGATAAAAGGACCTCAATCTCATGAAGTGCTGCTTGTGCAAATTGTTGGGCGCTTTTCTGAATCTTTAGAGCAACATATTTCTGATTTAAAATGGAAAAAAAAAAAGCTTCAGATAATACGATCATGCTACTCCAGAAAATCTAAGGGATATCCACTTAAATGTTCTTGTTGTTATATACATTCAACAAGTTTATCATTAATCATGAGGATCACTTCTAAGGGAAGTAAAAGTCAGAATAAACAAAAATTAAAAATGATTAAGACCCAGATCATAAAAGCATAAGATAATCATGAATTCAACTCGTCTCGTGATAAATACGATGGTGAAGAAAGAGTTAACAAAAAAATTAGAGATACAATAATAATAATAATAATAATAATAATAATAAATGGGAAAGAAAAACTTACAGAGGATTGAGTATCGTAAGCGAGCCATACAGTGGAGAACTGACCCCATCCAAGCTTCCTCTGGGCGATATAACGACCGGCAGCGAAGGGATCGGCAATCCGCACGGCATGATATCCTCCTTTCCTGTAGGAGTCGATTCCCTCGTCATCTTCCTCCGACCCTGATGATGAAGAACACGACATCTGATTGGATCAACCTTTCGTCCTCTCTCTCTCTCTTTCTGTTTTGAGGAAATTAATGAAAAAAAAAAGGGAATTTGTTTTCACGTTTTTGATGGCTTTTATTTGGCGATTTTGTTGCCTTCAATTCCTTTTTAACTTTCCTTCTTTTTCCTTTCCTTTCCTTTCCTTTGTTGGGTGAGTGTGTGTGTTTTTTGTTTAAATGTATTTCTATTTTGGGCGGGGGGAAGGTTAACTCGTGTGTGGTTTTGAATAGAAAGAATGCAAAGCATGCAACAGGTGTCTTGTGTTGTGGTATGGGTGCGCCTCCCCACCTTTTTTTCTTTTTCTTTTTTTTTCTGGGTTTTTAACTTTGAAAATTGACCATCCATTCCCATAACCATTTGAACTTATAAATAAAGTGAGGTGCGGGGATTCAAGAAATCACGGTTTTAGCCTCTCTTTCTTGGCTTCGCCACTATGAGTACGAGTGTGGCCGTGTGGGTATGGGATGATGAAGATGTGGGTTTTGGGCGATGGGCGATTGGGCAGTTAGGCGATGGGGGCGAGGGAGGGTCAGGGTAGGTAGGTGATGCAGCGCTATTTTGTCTCAGTTTGGAGGACTTCGTTTCATCTGCCAGTGCAGTGCCACCACCCACCTTCCAAAACCAAAACCACGAACGATTACCCCACTCCACTCCATCTCACCTCACCATGCTACGATTATTGAAATCGCTTGCGACTGAATTAAAAAAACCAATGAAATCAATAAAAACAAAACGACGTCGCTTGCCGCTTAATTAATTAGTTAAGCCATCAAATTTCAAATTCAATCAATGCCTGATTACTATCCGTCTTAAAACTTACGTGGCCAGCTACCCTTTCTGGCTGGCTGATGCTCTTATTTATTCTTTTTTCCTTTTAAATTCTGATTTTCTCCGGTGCTAAGAATTAAGAAAGGAAGCACGTCACTCTCCTTGTTGTTGGCATCGTCCTTTAGTTTCGACTGTGGAGCTGGATGATCTATGCTTTTGGATCCATTTACCATCTGATTTTCTTTACGTTTTTTGTTTCCTCTAATCATGGATTTTAATTGAACTTCAAATTCCAGCTTTGGCGGTGGCTGGATAAAGATTCCGACACACTGCAAATTGATGAATGGCACCGCAAAACCATATTCCTAACAACACCGATCTGTTCGATGCTTATTTTGGGAAGGCTGATTTGGACGGCGATGGCCAGATCAGTGGAGACGAGGCTGTTGCCTTTCTTCAAGGCTCCCATTTGCCCAGAAACGTTCTCGCTCAGGTCATTTTCCTGTTTCCTTTTCTATTTCTCCTACAAATGACTACTTAAACTTTCTTATTTGGCATCTCCAGAGGCGTAGATCAGATTCCACTCTTTCATTCCGCCATTTTTAGATTCTTCCTCTTTAATTAGGCTTAGGTGCTATTAACTATTGAAATTTTCGACTATATCAGATTCAGCTCTAATCAATCGGTTAACTGGTTATTGGTTATTTTCACTTCTTTTTTCGATTCAGTTGTTATTCCATTTGTTGCTTCTGGATGTTGGTTAATGTCCGGTGATTGAGATAAAGGGAGAACGAAGAACACGGAATTGACATATGCTTTACACTAAGCTTAACGATTCAATCTGATTTGAATTCGTAAATTTTGGTGATTTTGTCTTTCCTTAGAACTGTCGGAGATTGCTCAGATGAAATTGATGTTTAATTACTTTTTTCATTAAATATAAGCTCTGAAATATCTTTCAGATGGTGCAAGAGAAACTAAATAGTACAATCATTGCAGTAGAAGCTTCTTTAGTTTGTATTAATATTGTGGATGATCCACTACTTAAGGCCTTTATCTTTGCTCTTCAACTTAATTATCATTTTTGTTCAAATCTCATATGGAGCACATTTGAATGCTGTTCAGCGGTGTAATGCTTGGAAAGAACTGGTACACTAATACTTCTAGGGGTTCAGTAGATTGTTTTATATTGCTTTTGCTTTTGTGGAATTCTTGCATCTGTTTGGCTTAGTATGAGGAAACATATTTTTTTTTGTTGCACTCAATCTGTTTGCAGGTCTGGATGCATGCTGACCAGAAGAAACTAGGTTATCTTGGTAGACAAGAATTTTATAATGCCCTTAAACTTGTAACTGTGGCACAAAGTAAGCGAGAGTTAACACCAGATATGGTAAAGGCTGCACTGTATGGCCCTGCTTCAGCTAAAATTCCTGCTCCTCAGATAAACCTTGCTGCTGCACCTACACCACAGTCTAATGTAGCAACACCAGGGACACCTGGCCTCGGCAATGTGGGTGTAAATCAGCAGTATTTCCAATCACAGCCAAACCAGGTCATGAGGCCAACCCACTCAATGCCTTCCAGTATTTCATCACAAACACAACAAGTTCTTGCAGCACAAGGCATGCTGATGGGAAGTAACATGGTGGGTACTCGTCTTCCAACTTCAAACTCCTCAACTAATTGGAAAAGTGGCAGCTCGGGTGGCCTCACAGCTGGTGTTCATAACCAAGGTATCGGTCCCTCTACAAGCCAAGATGGATTTGGACTGACATCTTCTGGTTTGACACCTCCTATGCAACCAGGACTGCTAGCAATCCCTGGGAAGATATCCTCTACCACTCTAAAACAGCAAGATTCGTCCATGCCATCCAGTCAGTTAGCAGCAAAGGATCCTAAAGCATTGGTGGTTTCAAGAAATGGGTTTCCCTCTGACTCCCTTTTTGGTGATGTCTTCTCTGCAACTTCATCGCAATCAAAGCAAGCTTCTTTGGCAACGACAGCATCTGCAACTAGCTCAACTGTCTCAACGGCCTCAATTTCAGCTTTGGGGCCCCATCCTCCTGTAAAGCCAACCCTAACCGAGTCTTTCCAGAGTACACTTTCTCAACAACATTTGGGTGGTCAGTATCATCCAGGTCATCCAACAGGTAAGCAGAACCAACAGTTTGCAGTTCAAGGCAGTGCTGCTTCTGGTTCAAATGGATATCCTGCTGGACCTGGGAACTTGGCTTCTAGTCAATCAACTCAGTCTCAGCCCCCGTGGCCAAAGATGACTCAATCTGATATACAAAAGTATACAAAAGTATTTGTACAAGTTGACACTGATAGAGATGGAAAAATTACTGGTGATCAAGCCCGCAATCTATTCTTAAGCTGGAGGCTCCCAAGAGGTAGGCTATGAGTGGTTTATTGTCAGCTTTTGGTTTATCTACTGGTAGCTCAATTATGTTGGTCAAACATTTTTTTTCTTTGAAATCTTATGGTGATAGCGTGTTAGATTATGCAATCTCTGCATGAATATAACTGGTGGATTACTAAGTTGCTTTTTTGGACAGCTAGTCATCATTTTATAAACGAGCTATACTTCTAAGAATGAGATTCTATTTTATTATTGTAACTGATCAATTGATATGACTTCAAAGTACTATCAATAAATTACCTCTATTCTCAGCTAACTATTCTCTGAGTTTATGTGGAGTGAATGTCTCCTTCTGAAACGTTGAAACACATCTTTTAGTGTCTTGATGATTTTATGGCTGGTACTAACTACTCAAATGAACTCAAAACCTTGTTGAAACCGTGAAAAAACATGCTAAAAAATGAAAAAGGAAATTCAAGATAGTGACATCAAGGGAAAACAAGAGTTTATGTGAAGTAATAGGGTCAAAGCCAATAGGTTAGAGAGAAGCGGAGTTTGTGCAGTATTTTCTTTCACCTGAAATTTCCTAAATGAAGAATAAAGAAATATTGAAAATTGCTTTGCATGATTTCTTAAACACATGCTAGGCAGGTAGGTGGTTGTGAAAATGATAAAAATTCTACTACTGATCTACGAAATGTAAATCCATATCATTGTTCTTTATCACAATTAATTTTAAATGCCGAACTTTTGTATTCATTAAATATAAAAGTGTTAAACTAGGTTATATGTAATTTTAAGAAGGAAAAAATGGGAAAAGATAAAAAGAAGGCCAAAGTCATTAGGAGTTTGGTGAAATGAAATTAAATAGGATTTCTTTTCTGTTCAAATAGCTTTGATCTCTCTTTCATTTCTAATAGTAATTTATAGAATTGTTAATTCTCTCTCTCTCTCTCTCTCTCTCTCTCTATATATATATATATATGTATATATGTTCATTTTTTCTTCTAATTTGTTGTCTCCCTCATTCTAAAGATAACCTAATATCCTTGGTTTACATGAATAAATTTTTATTGTTGGAAATGTACTTGATTTAAGGTGTTCTTTGGCGAATCATTGAAAACATCAATCTTCAATGATTTGTTTTTTTTCATATGCATTGAGTTAGTTTTGAAACCGTTTAATAAAATATTTCCAATGAAAAAGTGTTGAAAAAGCATTGAGTTAGTTCGTTTGGTCAATGCTATTTAAATTCTTTTTATGCCTTTTTCTTTCATTATTTTACTTGACCAACTTTTGTGGGTTCCTTTCATCATTCCCTTCTAAAATCTTATTAGTGGATGCAATTCTTTATAAAATCATGTATTTCTTATACATTGATACACATTTTTGTGTTTCTTTTAGAAGGCGATTGCTGTGCCACCTTATGACACGATGGTCATTTTGATATTACTTTTTGGTATTTCAGAGGTCTTAAAGCAGATGTGGGACCTCTCTGATCAAGATAATGACAGCATGCTTTCTTTGAGAGAGTTTTGTACTGCTCTGTATTTGATCGAACGCTATAGAGAAGGTCGCCCTCTTCCTTCAGTGCTCCCAAATATTATCATATCTGATGGAACTCTATTGTCCACCTCAGGTCATCCTCCAGCTCAACATGGAAATGCTGCTTGGGGACCTGCTCATGGTATCGTTTCTGTCGTATTTATGCAGTATTTTGCTTTTCCGTACTTTTCTTCACGGATCATCTCCCTTTACCAAAATATCTCCAATAGGCTTCCAGCAACCACAAGTTATTAGTGCTTCACGGCCTCCTTTACCTTCTGCAAGGGGAAGGCCACAAAGGCCAGTGCCGGTTTCTCAGACTGATACAGAGGTGCTGCCCACTCAGCTAAAGTCCAAGGTTCCAGTACTGGAAAAGAACCTTGTAGATCAACTTAGCCAAGAGGAGCAAGATTCTCTTAACTTAAAGTTCAAAGAGGCAACAGAAGCAAATAAAAAGGCACTTCATCTTTTTCTCTGTGACTTGCTATGTTATAGTATCATGCAAATGTGGAATTTATTCTAACAAACCCCTACAGCAACAACACACACACGCTCCGACACCCACATCCTTTACCACTTTTGAGATGTTCTGTATTTAATTTCAATGACATTTTCTATTTTTATTCTTTGTTTTCCCCTATCAATGCTGTCGATGACTACATCTTGTGCTTAAGTCTGTCACACTCAAGGTTGGATAGTGCATCTTCATTTTAACTGTTTTGAGAGACCGTTAACTAACTGAGTCTGTACAGTTGCTTGTGAAATGTGATATAATATAAACGATTGTAATTTATTTCTGAGGCTCTATTTTCTCTGAAATGCCTGGGCTGTCTTTTCTGGAAATTAAATGACTCCAGTGTCACTCTTTTTTCTTTTTCTTTTGAAGGTTGAAGAACTGGAAAAGGAGATACAAGATTCAAAAGCTAAGACTGAATTCTTTCGTGCTAAGATGCAAGAACTTGTGAGTATGCTCCTTTTGTTTTTATGATTAGAAAACTGATTGCAAGGACCTTCATCATTCCAGCAATCCAGCTATGGTTGGCCCATATGGAATAACACAAATATTAATCTATAATATACTACTTTGCTAAAGACATATGAATGCCTTGGGTGAGAATTATCTTTGAACCATATTCATGTTAGCATGCATATCTTTTGGTGTCTTTGATGTTGGATCTTTAGACCATTAATTCTACGCCCCTTTTATTTCCATTTGTTGCCACTTGGCAATAGATTTTGTATAAAAGCAGATGCGAAAATCGACTTAATGAGATTACAGAAATAGTCTTTGCTGACAAACGAGAGGTACTTTGTTGTTTTTTTTCCTTGTTCCACAATTCAATTCTACTTTCAATATGAATTTTTGTTGTTAGGCAGCTGAATTTTCTGTGTTTCAGGTTGAAGCATTGGCAAAGAAATATGAAGAGAAATACAGGCAGTCTGGAGATGTAGCATCTAGATTAACCATTGAGGAGTCCACATTTCGTGATATTCAGGTATTTAGGAATTTCTATGTTTTTGAGTGATAGCCCATGTGTGATTGGCTTCATAGGCATTCTTGAATTTCCTTGGGCTGAAACTTTTATTGTGCTTTGTTTTCATTAGAAATTTCTGTAAGACACTTAGACTGACTTCAAGCACTTTCAGGAGAGGAAAATGGAATTATATCAGGCAGTTCTCAGACTAGAACAAGGAGACAATAAGGATGCTTCCGTCCAGGTATAATCTGATGATGATTAATTAGATTTAGTCATGGAGACTGTGAAACTTGTCTGTAAGATCATAGTTTCTGTTGGTTTGTGCAGGATCGTGCTAATCATATACAATCAGGTCTTGAGGAATTAGTGAAATCTGTTAATGAACGTTGCAAACAATATGGATTACGTGCTAAACCGACTTCACTGGTTGAGCTTCCATTCGGTATTATTTCCACTTAATATCTTTTTGTGTTTTATATATATATATATTATCTGTAAGTCTGAGCTTTAATTGACCAATTTACTTCTTTCTGCCCATTCTATGATTGTTCCTGCCAAGAGAGTTCCTGCCTCTGTAAAGCGTTGTGATACAAATATAATCATGTCACATTTTTTTATTTCACTTATAGCATTAATCTGTTTTTGGCTGAAAATGCTTGCAATGTTTCTCTCAGTTTTCGTTTTTAATTCATTAAATATCTTTAATTGGTTTTGTTTTCTGAACAGGACTACATTTTTTTTTTCCTTTTGAAGATTTTTACCGTCAAACTAATCTCGTGCATTTTTTATATAAGCATATCCTGAAAGATTTTTCAATTTATTGTCAACTTTTCTAAGGCTGGCAGCCAGGAATCCAAGAAGGTGCGGCTGATTGGGACGGAGACTGGGACAAGTTTGAAGACAAAGGTATGTACCTGTAGGGCATTTGTATGTTTTAGTGTCCAACCTAGAGTGTTTGATGAACCGCATTTAATAATGGACTTTGCATGTTCTTAACATAATGTTACTCATGATGTATAGAATTAGATATGGTGCTTTGTTTTGAATATTTGTAATCTATGTACAATTCTGATGAATGATCACTTGATGCTCATTTCAGAATTCTCATTTGTAAAGGAGCTCACTCTTGATGTACAAAATGTCATAGCCCCTCCAAAACCAAAATTTTCACCAGTTCAAAAAGAAACAGCTTCTGCAACTGCTGCTGATGCTAATGCAGATAATGTTCCCAATACAAGTGAACGGACCCCTGAGAAAGACTTGGCAAATGACCAAAGTGAGGATAGCCTGGCAAAAAGTCCCTCTGGAAGACCAGCTGTAAGTAGTACAGAAGATAAGCAATCTCAAGAATTCCAGGATTCGCATGTGACAAAAAATAGTGATGCTGATGATTCTTCCCATTCTCAGAAGACAAGTGATCCTTATGAATCTCCCCATGTCAAGAAAACAGGTGTTGCTGATGGCTCACCTCTTGCTAAAGAATCCAGAAGGTGAGTTGTTCAGTTTGAAATTTTATGTAGTTCTCAAACTACTCTTCCTCCCTCTGTTTCTGCAAGCTGTGAATGTCCACATGATTGTACAGTAGGGGTTTGGGTTTTCTTCCCCCTTTTTCTTTCTTTAAGTCTGACATTTAGTTTAAGGTGTCTTGACTCATTGGTATTTTACTTGTATAGTGATCAGGGTGGCGCTGAATCGATGTTTTCTGAAAACAAGAGTTTCAATGAACCTAGCTGGGACAAATTTGATTCTCACCATACAGATTCAGTTTGGGGCTTTGACACTGTAAGTGGCAAGGTATGTGAGTTATAGCACTCATTCCAATTAGATTGCAGGAAGTCGAATCAAGCGATGGATCCTGTTTTCTCCATTTGAAGCATGGGTGTTCTTAGTTACTTTTATGTTTCAGTTTTCTACTGGAAATTAAAATTATGTTGACTTATGATTGAAAATTTTGCTCAGTCTTTTGGCCGAAACTGTATCCCCACAATTTTTTTTTTTCCTTTTTTTGGTTTTAGTTTAGTATCTCAGGGGACCATTTCCTGTCAAATTAGTTTATCAAAGGAAACTTTATATTGTTGTTTGATCGCTTTCATTGGATGTCAAAGTTTTATTATTTGTCTTGATTTCAATCTTTTTCCAAATGAATATTGTTTGCTTCTTGAAAAGATTTGTATTGAGAACTGCCAATTGGTCTAAAAAACACTTTCTTTGCAGGAGATGGATCCGGAGAAGCATGATTATGATAACTCTATATTTGGTCTTGGTGACTTCAATATAAAGCCCATAAGAACGCAGTCCTCCCAAACAGAGAGCTTGTTCCGGGGGAAAGGCCCGTTTACTTTTGCAGATTCTGTTCCGAGCACCCCTGCCTACACAGGTGACATGTTTCGTAGGAAGAACTCCTCTATTTTTGCAGATTCTGTTCCAAGCACCCCTGCTTATAAGGATAACATGTTCAAGGGGAAGAGCTCATCTATTGTTGCAGATTCTCTTCCTACCACTCCTGCCTATGCAGATAACATGTTCAAGGGGAAGAATTCAGCCATATTTGCAGACTCTGTTCCAAGCTCTCCTGCCTATGTAGATAACTTGTTCAAGGGGCAAAGCTCATCTATTTTTGATGATTCTGTTCCAAGCACCCCTGCTTATCATTATGGGAGTTCCCAGCTGAGGTTTAGTGAAGGATCGGAAGATCACTCATTTGACAGCTTTTCTAGGTTTGATTTGTTCAACGTGCAAGACAGTGGATTCTTTCAATCCCCTTCCCTCGATAGGTTTGATTCCATTCGCAGCTCAAGAGATTCTGATCATGGTTATGGGTTCCCCCCATTGACGTACGATGGAGCTGACAGTGGGACGCTCCAATCTCCACGACATTCGCTGGCAAGGTTTGATTCCATGCGAAGCACTATAGGCTTTGATCATGGTCATGAGTTCCCATCATTTGATGATACTGATCCATTTGGGTCAACTGGGCCATTTAAGACATCAGTGGAGAGTCAGACTTAGAGGAGAGATTCTAATAAATGGAGTGCTTTTTAGTGAAGTGAAAAAGATAAATGCAATTAAATTGGTTGTTTGTGTTATCATATTTAGCCTTCTAGGTCAAGATTTTGCTCTCGTGTGTGGCGGCTCGATTCTTTCATTTATAATATAATACACGTATGGTAACTGATAATGAGTAATTTTGCGAATGTCTTTTCTTTCCTGTTTCATAACTTCGTTACACTGATTCATTTCCGGGATATATGTTGATGTGAAATAACTGATTTATGCAATTTTTCTCGCCAAATAGTTTAGTTTGTATCTGACATGGAAGTAAAATTTGTGTAAACTCGTTTCTAATGCAATGCAACTTGCGGGTGTTTTTTCGTTTGCCAAATAGTATTCTTTCGTTCACATGCCAAATGCAAGTTGCAAACTTGCTTATTACAAACATTGGACTGGACGATAGGGTCAAGAGAATTTTGTCCATCCAACTTTCTAACCAGGCCAAGATGCACCCGGAGTACATCAAAATGACCTTATAAAAAAGGAAGAAAAAAGAAAAGAAAAGAAGAGAAAAAATCAGGCCTTGGACCCAAAAATCTCCATAAGAGAAGACCAGGTTCCAGAGACTCCCATAACTACACCTAGAACCACAATGAGCGCATCCAAAATCAATCCATTCCATCCTAGCTCCTCCTTGAACACCATCAAATGAAAGGAAGCAGGCAACACGAATCCCAGAGCACAGCAGATGCTACTGCCCACAAGTGACAAGAAATCTGCAAAATTGGGGACCAGCAGAGCCACCAAGCTCACTCCAAGAACCACTGCCCACCTCAGCCACAAGCAGTATCTAGAATCACAGAATCGCCTCTCCGCTACCTCGTAAACCGGGTTCATCATCAATGGGAAAGTAAAAAACAGGTTGATACAGAGAGCCAGCTGCACCAGAGTGCTCACTAACCCTGGTCCCAGGTTGGTAGTGATTATATCTTTGGTTTCTTCACCAAAAGCAAAGTATCCCAAAATTCCAAATGCTCCATACAGCAAAGAAATAAATGCCATGCAAAAGGCCAACACTTTCCCAAACTTGTCTTTGTATTTTGCCTCCAATTCCAATGGCAATATCATTCCTACTCCTTCAAAAGAATAAACAGCCACACCCATGGCATAAAAGAATACAGAGAAACCACCAAAAGCCTTCAACACCGGCCTATTCTTCATGAAAAAGAACACATCCTCCACCATCACCACTCCCACAGCTCCAAGATCTACCACATCAGCAAAGATACTCAAAGGTGCCAAATGGGTCAACGTTGCAATTGAATTCAAACCTAACTGGAACGGAAAACAAGCCCACAGATACAGCGTCTTCGGACTGAGCCCAAGAATACCTGTATGATTATCAGCATTAAAAACATAGGCTAAAGTGTTGGCAATAAAAATGAGGTAACTAACACAGAAGCCGGCTTGGGCAAGAACTATCATGATGTCAACTGCAAAGCGACCCAGGGGACCACAAACCACGAAGCCAAGATCACCAAAAGAGTTGATCTTGGAGAAGCCATGGAGGGACTCCAGCTTGCGGCGAGTAAAAACCAAAAGCATCATGCAGTAATAGGTTAGGAGAGCGACAGAGAAGAGCATAAGGGAGCCCATGAGCCAGCCTGTTTTTTTGAAGGTATAAGGAAGGCCGAGGACGCCTGCTCCAACTATAGCTATGAAGACGTTTGCAAAGGTCTTTGACTGGGAAGAGAGCTGGCGTGGTTGGCCCAACAGGGGGGTGTCTTCTCTTGGGAGGGCTGGCACTTGTAGCACATGCGAAGATGAGCTTGCTTCCTTATCAAACCCCATATCTGGGCTAAAATCCAATGTCCTATCTAGAATGATGTATGTTAGATTTTGAGGAAAAAGTAGCAGTACAAGATTCGGTATGTCGAGTTAAGTTGTTGCAGGCAGAGGCGCTTGTTTTTTTCTCCGACGGGCGAGATGAGAGGTTTGATTTCTATCCAATATGGATAGATGGAATGTTGTTTCACTTGCTTCTTAGATAGAGACAGCCGCCTGCCGCTGCCGGTGCTAATTGAATCGACTGCAAGTTGATGGATTTTTGAGAGATCTAAATAGGAACTGATGCTACCATTCTTCAATCTGCACCTGCAATTTGAAAAGGAAGAAAGAGAGAAGTCCAGCATTATATAATTGTAATATTCAAAGCAGAAGCAACGTACCTAAAGGCTAAAATAATCTAGGGAAGATTAAGATTTTTTTTGATTTCTTTTGTCGTTTTCATTGGCAGCTTCTTAAAGAAAAAAAAATTACAAACAGCCAGCCAGCTCAAACGCACCCAAAATGAAGGAGAAGATTATGTTAGTGTTGTGTAAGTTCACTGTAACGTCAAAGGAGGGCGGATAAGCTGAGCAACCTATCTACAACTGTTGAAGGTGCAAGTAGATAAGTTAAACACGGCAAATGAAAAGGAAAAGCCACCTAAATTCACTTTCGGCTTGCCGCATAACCCTTTTGTTAGAGAGTTTGTATGGGGTCCGTGTTGAGGCTTGAGCGGTTGAAATTTGAGCAGCAGGACTGGAGAGCCATCCACTTGGTGGACCATTTGATTGAGACTACATTTGTCTTTCTTTGGATTCAATTCGTAATTTCATTGCCATGCGTACCTGCTACCCATTTTTTTCTCTTTTTCCTCAGCTTTCCCTGGATTTTCTTCATAAGATAAGATTCATAATAAATTCTTAAAATATTTTGCTTCCTGCTTTCTAGTTTATTCTAGCTCATGTATGGGTGATCAAGAAGAGGGAAGGTTAATTTGAAAATTCTAGTTACATTAATGTAAGGTAGTAGAATATACAAATTCATAAGCACATTAGAACACCCTTTCAGCCGGTTTGAATTTATCATGTTATTGTAGGAGAAGTACATAATAATATTGGTTTTATTTTTTGTTTCAAGCAGCGAGTGATATGTTGGTGCAATTTTTTGTGCATCCGAATAACAATAGACCAAGCAACAATTGTTTGTAAAGCCCATTGGAAGTTTAGTAGGGCTGCCTTCGCTGATTTCTGGTCTAGTACGAGATGGGCAAATGCAATATGCTCATGGCTTGAGAGTTGGGACACCAATGGAAGATGAAGAAGACGAGGATAGGAGTCTTGAACGAAAGCTGGGCAATAATTTTAGATGAAGATGGGTTTCTGCTGATTACAAAGCTGAAAATCTCCAACTCCCACTCCAAGCAAGTCGGAAGTCGAGCATGGGATTCACTCTGTGTCATATAGAGCCAGCCTTTCTCTTGATCTTATATTATATTAATACTACTAGTCCAATTTTGTAGTTACAACACCGTCATTGTATTCAATTGCGCTGGCTGAAAATGCAGACATTCATTCAACGTGGAACGACAGTGTAGGAGACGAGTAGAATTTAATTTGAATTGTGGACGGTGTTTGACGATCAACTTCAAGTAGAAATTTGAAAATTGAACATTACATTTAGATTCAAACTAAATGACAAAAACTTATCCAAGTCTTTGACCACCTTAATGCCCATAGAATTAGCAGTCCCAATTATGGACTTGCAAATACTCTCTCAAGGGACATGCATTGACAATCGGGATCCGACTGCTTAATCTTGGCAACATCGTAAATATGTCTGATGGACAACGTGGTGGCGATCAAGTGGCCTGCCCGGCTGCTTCAGCACTCGATGCCCGCCGCCTTCTTCAGGCAGCAGGTGATGGATGGAGACTTCACAGTGAACTCGAAGGTATTGTCTTTGAAGGCGGTTATGGTGACGGCCATGGGCCTGTCGGCCTTGTACTTACTGGGTTCAGGCGTTCAAGATCCTTGCAGAAGGCCACCAGATTCAGCCGGTACTGACACAGGGCTGGACCCACTGGGGGTGCGGGTCGTGCTCAGCTGCAACCGGGCGCCGGGTTGGGATCTCTTTGTGGGTGGACATACCTCTGATTTTTGCTCCGGTTTTACTTTAAGGGCTTGGGCCTTAGTATCTTAGTTTAGCTGTGGGTTTGCTTTGGAGCTTAATTTTGACTTGAGTTAAAAGTGTGAGCAAAGCATGCATTGAGTTGGACCAGGCCTCTCCTTGTCCTTGGTACTTAATAATAGCCCTTGGGCACCAATGAATTGGTGTGAGGGCTAAAATGAGGCCCATGTATGATGCCATTGCCAAAAACATAGATGGATAGAGCAATACTATCATAAACTTGCTTCTACAGAAAATAATAAATGTATAAAAAGAAGAAAAACTATGGAGTGGAGTTGGATTTCCCTTGCTCTCTCTCTCTCTCTCTCTCTCTCTCTCTCTTTTTAAATGTATGAATAAAGATGATATGAATTTGTAGTTAAGTTTTGATTGGTTCAATCAGAGCAGAATGCTATATATATAAGCTTTACTCTTTTTCATTTTGGTGGAATACTTACTCTGGAGTTGCATATTCTTTTTGAGTCTAATACTAATACTAAATAGTTACAAAGAAAAATAGAAGAAGAAGAAGGTCCCTTGTACTCGCTCAAACTTGCTCAGACCTTGAGCTTGTCCACTGACAATCAAATCAAATCCTGAAACCAACATCAAAACTTGCTGAGGTTGCCCCAACCAATATTCAGGCAACTTATTACCTGTTTCATACTACAACTCAAACATTACTGACTCAAAATCCAAAATATTCAAAAAAAAAAAAAAGTACCAGATATCCAGGATTTAAGAAATCATCAACTCTTTCTATCCACAGCTAGCCGGAGGGAGAGACCAGTTATTCAGAAATAGACAATTCCGATGGTTTAAACTCCATTTTCTATACAAGATAATAGACAATTCTGGCTCATGCGTTGTTCAAAACACCCTTGAGGAGATCCAGCCCTTCCGCTGATATACTCCTCCTCTTATATGATCTAGGAATTTCAATTTTTGGAGGTGGGTCCGGAGAGAAACAGACCACAACAACAGTTAGATTATCACATGTGTTCCGTTGTAGTGCCTCCTTCACAAGTGCTCTTGAGCACCTTTCAGGATCATTATGCTGCATCAGCTCCTTCCGCACCATTGTTACAGCACATTGGCTACTCATCACATCCCAAAGGCCATCACAGCCCATTATTAAAAACTCATCTTCTTCGGTCAGCAAAATTTCTTCCAATTCTGGCTCGCAGCTTAAGGGGCTCTTTGAACCTTTAGAGCCCTTAATATGCCAGTCTCCAAGAGCACGTGCTACGGAAAGCTGGCCATTGAGGTACCCATCATATATGACACCACCTAGTTTCTCAATTCTTAATCTTTCGGATGTACAGTTGGGTTTGTGGTCTTTAGACAGCTCAATTGCTCTTCCCCTTTTACCCAATACAGCTCGAGAATCCCCGGCATTAGCAATAAGCATGGTCCTGACGGAAACAATCACAGGTAAATCATCTCACAGCCATAATTTAATAAACAAAAGGCAGCCATACGTTGCCATATCAACGTCAAACTGCAGAATGAATGAAGACCTATTTAAAATAAATTACATGTTAGCATTAAGTTTCTTACCTTTCCAAAATGAGAGCAGTCAGAGCAGTGGTGCCAGAGGACCGATCGAGAGATTTAGCATCTGCAATTGCATGATCAGCTTTCATGAAAGCACTCTTAACCGCCTTTTTCGTGGCAGTTGCAAAATTGGAGTCTTCAACAATAAAGTTGAGAATGTTCTTTCTGGTAAAGGATGCTGCATCAAGACCACCGTGTCCATCAAATACCTATAAGAAAAACAATACCTCAGCGCATTACATCAATGAACCGTTCTTTCTACGTCAAAATATGATCTATTGCGGGATAAATCCGATATTTTTATGCAAATGGTTTGTGGAACAGTCGTCTTGAAGTGACTAATACATATATAAACGATTCATTTGGCAGTTGCAATTGCAGCATGAATTGATTTCATATATTGTGCACCAGAAATGCTACTCATGAAACTGTTCCACATTCATGATGAAATTACAAAAACAGTGTCCCGAATATAAAAATATTCTAACCTAACAAAAGTTACACACCCCATAGAATGCTCCTGGGCAAGGGAAGTTTGCAGCCGAGCCAAGATATTGAAAGAGATTATCAACACATATAAACTCATCCTCCATGTACTGTTTTGGTCCTTTCTCAGAACAGCTTCCTGAACGAAATACAGGTAAAAAGCTAGAATTCTCACTTGATGGTGGTGACTTCAAGCCCGCAGCAGCCTTATCTGATTCCTACACCAACCACAAAAAGAGAACTACTTATATTAAATATGTTTTAAAACTTTCGCTGCATCAGCTGAAGTGGCAATGGAATCCACTGGGGATGGTAAATGTTTTATTTTGAATTTTACCTCAAAGCCACCGTAGGAATGTGTAAACAGACACACAAGGGGAAGTTCAAAAAGAGGCTAATAACTCAAAATGAATCCCATTTAAATACACATTTACAGGCTAAATTTGATTATACAGCCCAATTATTGGAAAGCAGCAAGACATTCAAACGGACGCAATCTATAATCCATTATTTTGTTTGAGGATATAAATATCATTCTTAAACAATGAAAAGAAAAGGGCTAGATTAGAATGCTGAAAGAAGAGAAAGCCTACGGTAACCTTAAACAAGAAAGAAAAGGCGGATAAGACTAACCCGTTCAATTAACCAAGCAGAGCTGGTGCAATGGCGCATAGCAGAGAGGTTTCTTGGAGGTTTGGCAGCATTGATTTGGCTCAAATTCCCCAATGTGTCATCATTTTCATCCTCCATTGAATTGAAAGTGCCCTTGAAGCTTCCACCTTCTAGTTTTGTTGTATGTGGAGATACATCTGTCGCTGGAGCCATTGATCCCCCCTCCAACACCCACCATAAAAGGAAAAAAGAATACTAACCCATTTTTTTCAAAGGAAAAAAAAGCACCAGATTGGGTAACAGACAGCACATATTTGGCATGAAACAACTGCCCAAATGGTGAAGCACTTGATCCGAAGATTCAATTAAGATTCAATTCACCCTAGACGTATGGTATAAAAAAAAAAGTGTTTTTGCAAGTTTGAAACTTTATTGTTTGGTGTGGGGAAGTAAAAGCAGACCCATTGCCAGGTTGGGTACACTCTGTCTCTCTATGTAATTATGAAGGAAGCTAGAGATTGAGACGGGAAGATCCAAGAAAACAAAAAAGCTTAGAATGTAAAAGAGGAAGAAGAAGAAGAAGAAATGCAAAACCAAAGCATGGTAGTAGGAAAGGGAAAGGGAGGACCACTTAGAGAGAGAAAAAAACACCAAGTCTGTTATATATGTTTATGGGATTCCAAGTTTTCCGCACTATATTATAGGCAGCTCTTGAAAGGGGATTGGCTTTTTGACACGTGTCTCACTTCTCTATCGTTGACCTTTCCCTTGGCTTTGGCCTTGGCCTTGGATTTGATTAGTCTCATGATTCCATCATCAATCGACTCTCTCACCTCATATGTTTTCACATCCGATGAGTGATCCAACCAATAAGCTAAACTCTACAGATGATATGAGATGAGACCAGCTGGGTTAAAATATCTTTCTTTATTTTGGTTGTTGCGAATGCTAGTTTAGCTTAGCTAGGAAAGGAATTAGCATAGCATTAGAACGCAATGAGGCAAGTGAGCGTGAAGGTGAACTTTCGAAATTCGGGGGAAATCAATCCCCCTTGAAAAGAAAAGAAAAGAAGCAATCATGTCATGGCTTCATTTTTATCAAAAATAGGGAAAAAAATGGATTAATCATGCATATGTTATCATATATGCTGCGCCTGCATGGATGGATTAATTTGGAGTACTTTAGAGAACCTTATATACAAAACAATAAGACGGTGAGAAAAATAATCAAAAAGGCATTAATTAAGCGGATTGCCCTCCCCTCCAGCCTTCAGCCTTCATCGATAAATTCACAGAAATTAAATCGCCTATCAAGTTCAAGTGTGAATATGTCAGAGTCAGATCATGTCATTAATGGTGCCTATATATAAATATATACATATATATATATATATATATAACTGGCCAATGACGGCATTCCTATTAACCTGAATTAGTTAAATTAGAAGTTGATTGATTGAAAAACAAATTACAAAGTATGTGTGCACTCTGCAGCACTGTGCTGGACATGCAAGAATAGATTCTGCAGCGGCCAGAACTAATCCTTGGAGAGAGGGATGGAGTGACAACAAGATATTGACGTTCACTAGCCTCACTGATGTGTAATGATGGGAATAGCTCATCCGCAACCATTCAAACCAACTAAAGACAATCACTCAAAGATTCATTAATGATATATATAGATACATCCGTTGTTTTTGGCAGCAAGTATTGCCAGCTATGTATTCTTCTGTATCTGCTAAATTAAATTCCATTTGGTATACTACACACTGATGCCGTATCCTGTTGAGTTCAGTTCGGTTCAGGCTTGAGATTTGATCAGATAGCAAAAGATGAAATGGAGAGGTTTCGATGGGTAACTACAGTAAAACATTCATGAAATACCCATAGACATTCATTCCTATAGATTCTGTCTCGTGCTACTATATATTTAGAAAACAAATACTAATGAAGATATATAAGAGTATATATGAAGTTGTACAGGAGTTTTAACCTCAGTAAGTTATTGGCATGGATTATTAATTGAGGAATTATATAATGCTTCAAGTCTGTCTGTCTGTCTGTCCCACTCCCACATCACCAAAAAGAGTGGTAGCCAGAAAGTTATAGGCTTATGGCTCTCAGTGCCCAGTGACTGATATTTGTTTTGTGTAAAAAAGCTAAGGATCCATCAAACAGTTAAAAAGCAAGATTTAGTCGCTGTTTTCCCCTCTTCCTAATTTCTTGCCTTGCCTTGGCATTCCAATTCCTTTCAAAGTTCTAACTTTCTGGCTTCTGGTCATTGAGAACACAGCAAATCTGGCACTTTTGTTATTTCTTATGATACCCTTTGACCTACATAACATGATCCTTCAAAAATTATGGTAGCTATCTTCATAAAAGAGACCTTTAGCTACAAAATTTGGCAATGGAAATACGCTGGTCTTTTGTGGCCGTCACCGCAGGATTTCTGAAATTCGTTTTTGGCATCTCTATGTTTACATTTGTTGGTAATTTTCTTGGTAAGATCTACCGTGTTTGTGTTAATGTATGCAAATGGTTTAGTAGACAGACAAAAAAGGGTGGCTAATTGCAGAAGCAATCATGAAATGCAGAAATTGTCTTTTCATTTGTGATATTTATTTATTTCAGGGAAATGCTCTTCCTTTATTATTGACTTTTCTTTTCGTGTGGGAAATATTTCAAGCTGCTACAAGCTACTTGATTTTGCCTAAAACCATCATATGTAACATTAACATGAATATAAAGAAAAACTAGAAATAATTTGAAGACATCTGAACTAATTGAAATTAAGGATTCAAAATCCTAAACAAGACAAGCATTTCCCCAACCATGAACTGGAATTAGTGAGGTCCAAATATATATATATATATATATCATTTTAACAATTATGCTATTGCTGTATAATTTGAAGGGGAAAATCATTTACAAAGCAAAGTTTCTCTCTGTTTTAAGGGTGGAAGCAGCGAAATCCTTAGGGGTTAACTTCTGTTTTTAAGTTTTCTGCCATCGTTATGCTTTATCTGGTTGGCAACTATTCTGTGTTGGTCGTTTGTGACGGCAATCGTGTGATTTACTGCCGCCTTAATTGCTTTACAACTTTGTCAAATTTAATAGTGCATGAAAGCATATACTACTGTGTTTCCTATACAAATTAAGTACATTATTTGTTCTCAAGCTTGATTCATGTCACGCTTCAAATCATTGTCATTCTAGCTAACCTGTGGCTTTCCCATTTACGCCAGCCTTTTGCTTTAATTTCCTCTAGCCTACCAAGTACATTTCATCTATTGATCCCTGGTTAGTTACACCTATTGAAACATTTTCAAAACAATAAAAAGTCATCTCTTCAATAATTATAAAGTAATGTTTCTTAATTATTTAATTAACAGTAATGCCTTTTGACTATTTACTAAGTAGTGCGACTATTCACATAAACATGTATTTAGAAAAGTTATGTTTACATGAAGAGATATTTATTTGCTTATAAATAGAACCCTTTTCGTTTGGAAGATATAGATAGAAAACTATATAAAAAGTTATAAATAGAATTTTGATAGTTTTGCTATAAACTGCTTAGTGCATAGTGATTGATGTCATCAATGCAAAACGCCGTCAATCGTAGGATTTCATTATATCCCTGAGGTTTATATGCCGGTAACTTTTTTGCATACCTAATTAATGGTGAGACGAATAAAACTTTAAAGAAAGTGGCATTGTTACACATCTTGAAGTTTTTGTCAATTTTTTGTGTTTTTCGATTCCCCACGTACTAACAATACCTGTGCAAATTAACAAGCAAGCCATCGTTTGATTGTTCACCTTAATTATGTGATCGTTTTGTATCTATTACTTGACAGGTCCAATTTTATAACGAATGGAGAAATTAAATATAAGATGGAATGGAAGATAGTTACATTAAACTAACAATGATTTTCACGTTTATATTAAGCTCATTAGCTGACTCGACAAAATCTAATAGAATGCGTGTATTGTTTGACCGTTTGTAATGAAAACTAAAATGCCTAAGAAAAGTGGTCAATTTGAGCTGATATGATTCCAGCCAGGTAGAGGAAAAACATACAAAGCTAGATTGAGATTGAAGCCCGCAAAGGCTCTGGCAGGTACAGTACGATGAGTTTCTCACATTGTTGGCTCTCTACGGCAGCAAGTAAAGCATGCAGTTTGCAAACGCATCGATGATGTCAGAAATGCACAAAGTAAATGTGCAAAATGAGTGAAACCCTGTTTATAAGGAGGAGGAAGCACTCAGAATTGGTGGGCATTGGGCACTAACAAAAGGGATGGGGTCGGGCCAGCCGTCCGAGCTTAAAATATCACTCCTGCTTTCACTTTTCTTTCTGTAGGAAGATGGGGTTTGAATGGCAAATCTAGTTTGGACTATCGTAGCTGGCGTGAGTATGACTTTATGAGTTGATGGGACGTTTTTCGTTTATCAAGTTGTTTGTTGAATAGAAGTAGATGGGTTTTGATTTTGTGCATTAGTGCATATAATATTCATGGTGAATTAACAGAGGACCACCACTAAGGGCCACTCATTAGTCATTTCAACCTGAAAATGCCCTCTCCATAACGTCATCTTTCCGTATCATTCATGTCTGTTTCTTTCTCGTACTTTCACCCTTAGAAATTATATAAATTTACAGAAGGAGACAATTGACACGTATTATCCTTTTAGCTTCTACACCATTCATAATTCATGGAGCTTAATGATTGCTCCAATCTCAAAGTGCAACAGAGTTGTTTAACACATGTTAAATCTATGGAAATTACTGCTAATTGTTATGAACTCACTACTGGTGTATACTGTTAGAGGCGAGGCGAAGCGAGTTGATTGTCGTAGATCCATTAAAATCCCTTTCCCTCCATCCTCACGAGTCAGAGGACTCCAGCTGGGTCGCTCAGTCTATGTTCTCTTCGGTTTAAAACTTAAAAGTCATGGCCGCTGACGATGCTACTCTGCTACACCTACTCTGTTACTGTGAGTTACGATCTTCCTTCAATGGGTTTCACTTCATTTATTTCCTGTTAACTTAATCAGCCTTCCCTCGATCCAAAGTCGTGTCTTTGCTTTTGCCTTTCATCTTTCTACCAAGTTCCTTGTATATGTTTTTCCATCATGTGAGTTAAACCTCTTTTTTCATGGTTACTGCTACTACTGTTTGATTTGATTGCTCGCACTTGCTTTGCCGGTTGGTTAGTTTTTTTTCGATTTTTTAAATTATTTATCTTTTTTTTTCCCTTGGATCTTTTTGGGTTTTGCAAATTAGCAGAGCACAAGATTTTCTGCTTACGAGCAATCTTATGTTTGTGTTCTGTTTTCCTGATCCTAAGTACTTACTTCAGATCTGGTGGCATTCAATCGTTGGTTGCGTTCTCATGGAGGCGAAGTGTTTTGCTTTAGTCAGCATATCATTTTTCTGCTGATCCTTGCCTCATTTTTTTTTTTAAATCAGAGAAACTCTAATGAAGCAGCAATTCACCATGAATATAGTATGGCTTCTGGCGTCAATGATCTTGTACAATGGTTTTCCTATAATTGGAGTGAGTACAAACGCTTCCACAAGACCAGAAGTTGTCAATATAGGTGCTATTTTTTCGTTTAAATCTGTTATTGGAAAAGCTGTCAAAGTTGCAATAGAAGCTGCCGTAGAAGATGTAAATTCCAACCCAGATATTCTTAAAGGAACTAAATTAAGACTACAGATGAAGGACTCCAATTACAGTGGATTTATGGCAATAGTTGAAGGTACGTCCTCTTTGTTAACATTTGTATGTCTATCGTTAACAAGTTCAACCTGTCATGTAATATTTTCCTCTGGATGGAAAAGAAACGAAAATTTCTCATCCTTTGGTTTCGTAACTGATTGAAATGTAGGTCTACTGTTCATGGAGAGAGAAACCGTGGCCATAATTGGTCCCCAGTCTTCTGTGACGGCTCATGTGATTTCCCATATTGCGAATGTTCTGCAAATCCCTTTATTGTCATTCTCATCCACTGATCCTACCCTGTCTCCAATTCAGTTCCCATTCTTTGTCAGGACTTCTCAGAATGATTTATATCAGATGGCTGCCATCGCCCAAATCATAGACCATTACGAATGGAGAGAAGTCATAGCAATCTATGAGGATGATGATCATGGAAGAAATGGGATTGCTGCATTGGGGGATAAACTGGCCGAAAGACGGTGCAGGATCTCCTACAAAGCGCGTTTAAGCCCTGATGCAACGCGCGATGAAATCACAGACGTTTTGGTCAAGGTGGCTTTGAGGGAGTCTAGGATTCTCGTTGTCCACGTTCCTGGCAGTTGGGGTCTAACAGTGTTCAGTGTGGCTCAGTATCTAGGAATGATGGGATCTGGATATGTTTGGATTGCTACTAATTGGCTATCTACTGTCATAGATACTAATTATCCCCTCTCTGAAGATGCTATGGATGATATTCAAGGAGTTCTTACATTGCGGATGTACACACCAGATTCAGAACTCAAGAGGAGATTTGTTTCAAGGTGGAGCAACTTAACCAGCGGAAACCCAATTGGACTGAACGCTTATAGTCTATATGCCTACGACACGGTCTGGTTGCTAGCTCATGCAATTAATGAATTTTTCAATCAGGGCGGAAACATTTCGTTTTTAAATAATTCTAGATCACTGGAGCCCAGTGGAGGAAACCTACATCTCGATGCTTTGAGCGTCTTCCAAGGAGGGAACTTGTTACTTGAAAACATTTTAAACATCAATATGAAGGGTGTAACAGGCGATTTCAGGTTTACCTCTGATCGGAATCTCATTCATCCTGCATTTGATGTCATCAACGTGATAGGTACTGGCTATAGAAGAGTCGGATACTGGTCCAATCATTCTGGCCTATCAATCATGCCCCCAGAAACCCTTTGGGCAAAACCACCAAACCGTTCTAGTGCAAGTCAAACATTACAGCCCGTTTTTTGGCCTGGACAAGCCATACAAAAACCCCGCGGATGGGTGTTTCCAAATAGTGGAAGACATTTGAATATTGGAGTTCCTCATCGTGTTAGTTACCGTGAATTTGTGTCAGTAAGAGGCCCTGATGCGATAACTGGATACAGCATTGATGTATTCACTGCTGCTCTCAATTTGTTGCCCTATGCTGTCCCATACAAATTAATTCCATTTGGGGACGGCCGTACCAATCCTAGTGGCACTGAGCTTGTGCGTATGATCACAGCAGGTGTAAGTGGCATGACTGATGAACCAAGTGTTTAAGGCCTTTGTGGGAGCTTAGTGGTTCTTTTCTGATTATCAAGTTTTCTTTCTTTCTTATCATTCAGGTATTTGATGCGGCAATAGGTGACATTGCAATCACCACTAACAGAACAAAGATGGCAGATTTCACACAGCCATATATTGAGTCTGGATTAGTTGTGGTGGCCCCAGTCAGGAGGAAGAATTCTAATGCTTTTGCCTTTCTAAGGCCATTCACGCGAAGGATGTGGGCAGTGACAGCTATCTTTTTCCTTCTGGTGGGAACAGTTGTTTGGATTTTGGAGCATAGGATGAATGATGATTTCAGAGGCCCTCCAAGAAGACAAGTAGTTACTATTTTATGGTGAGTGGTATCTTACTTGACTTGCATTGCATTGCATTGGATGTAAGAGTAAGCACAGCACAGCACAGCACACTTGTTGTAATTAAAACATGTCATTTCTTTATACTTCTGATTCTGATTTAACAAGAAGGGTAGCCCCTGCATTCTCAAATTCTTTATCCCATTCTTTTTTTGCTATATAATTTGAGAATTTGTCCTTGGGAAATTTATTCCAAAAAATTTAAATAAGATTACTTACGTTGAGTGGTTTTTTCTTGGTTTTGCCTTGTTGAATGCCCCTTGTTTTGAGTAAACTATGAGGGGGAATTGCTTCTTCTTCTTCTTCCGCTGAGTTTCTTGATAAGTTGTATTTGCTACTTCTTGTGCAGGTTTAGTTTTTCAACTTGGTTCTTCGCCCATAGTAAGTGATACTCTCCCTCCCTCTCTCTCTCTCTATATATATATATATATGTGTGCGTGTGTGTGTGTGCGCGCGCGCGTGTGTGTATGTGCGACTACGATAGTTTTCTATATATTAGCAGCCATGGGCATGGGCATATAAAGTATGCTTGCCTTTTTAAACTCACAAAATTTCTGCTACTTGTTTCTGTGTTGTTTTCTTCAGGAGAAAATACTGTGAGTGTACTAGGTCGCATAATCCTTATTATCTGGCTGTTTGTGGTTCTTATAATCAACTCTAGCTACACAGCAAGCCTCACCTCAATCCTTACAGTGCAACAGCTTACTTCCCCCATTAAAGGCATTGAAACTTTAGTATCAACCAATGATCCTATTGGCTACCAGCAGGGATCATTTGCCCGAAATTATTTAATTGACGAACTAAAAATTGATGCATCGCGGCTGGTTCCTCTTAATTCCCCAGAAGAATGTGCTAAAGCTTTGGAAGATGGCCCCCATAAGGGTGGTGTTGCTGCGGTGGTGGATGACCGTGCTTATATAGAGCTCTTTCTCTCCACCAGATGTGAATTCAGTATCGTGGGTGAAGAGTTCACCAAAAACGGATGGGGATTTGTATGTTACCCTACCCTTCTTTTTGTGCTTGTAAACTGTAGTAGGTTTTACTAATTTCCAACAATCAATGTCCAAAGCTAATGGTACTGCTTTAGAGGGAAAAAAAATAATGGCATTGTTTGTTGTTCATACGACAGGCCTTTCCACGGGACTCTCCTTTAGCAGTGGACATGTCAACAGCCCTTCTCAAACTCTCAGAGAATGGAGATCTTGAAAGGATCCATGACAAATGGTTGTTAAGACGTGCGTGCAGTTATCAAGGTGCAAAGATGGAAGTGGACAGGCTTCAGCTTAAAAGCTTTTGGGGCCTATTTGTCTTATGTGGATTAGCTTGCTTGATCGCTCTCTTTCTATATGTCCTGAAGATGGTGAGGCAGTTCAGCCGGCACTACCCTGAGGAGTCACAACTTTCAGGCCAAAGCTCCCGGTCCGCACGCATTCAGACGTTTCTTTCATTCGTTGATGAAAAGGAGGAGGAGGTTAAAAGTCGGTCCAAGAGAAGGCAAATGGAGAGGGCCTCTAATAGAACAGATGATGGATCAATTAGCGCCGGCTATATCAGCTCCAACTCCAACTCCAATAGAAGAAATAATACTAGTGAACTTGCTTCAACCAAAAGCCTTGGAACTGCTAGTAGCGAAGTCTAGGTATGTTTGTTTCCCCCAAATGATTTTACTTTTATATATATATATATATATATAT
>JBBYHK010000010.1:1732739-1744038 GCA_038382065.1 Adansonia grandidieri
ACCTAAATAAATACATACATACATATAGATCAAATGCAATGCTATCAACAAAACTCTTTTAATCCATCCATCTACAATTTAAGAAAGGTCACACACTCAGTGACTGGATGTTGCCAAAAAGCTTCAAAGCCATGCCCCGCCTTAGACCAACAAAATACAATATTCAATGTCAATGCATAAAGCATGGACTCTACATTGAGTGACGACCATCTGCCCTGTCTTTCCTCGTCTGCTCTTCTTGAATTTCTTCATAGTCATCCTCATCACCCCTCCTACCAGCTTGCTCCTTCCAATACGCAACCAACTTTTTCAATCGGGCCACCTCTTTTGAGCTAACGTTTTTGCTTGCATCATTCACAATGGACCGAACTCTTGATGCATACCTATAGTAGCAAGAAATATATATGACATTATAGACTTGGTACACAAACACTAAACAATACATAGCTCATTTAATTATTCAAAAGAAAAAACACAATACATCCGATTTACCAAAGAAACTCAATTTCTTAAATCAAGATCACCACTGGAATAATTGGCACAAATCCCTACCAATATGCATCTCACATCAGTTAAGCTTTCATCCTTCATTAGTTCAACCTACTTGTAGTAAAACATAATAGATACCTTAGAAACTAGAAATCAAAATTTGACCCTCCAAATATAAGAAGAAAGTACACATGTATGTTGGCCAGAAATTGGTGTGCAAAGCTCATACTGAACATCCAGTAAGAAAATCTTACATTTCAATGAGAACTCCATTGTACAGTTATCTCAAACAGTAACCACAATTAATAACTCTACCCAAAATTGTTGCATATTCTCTGATTTTCAATCATGCAGTTGTACTTTAACTACTTCAGTTTAAAATCACAGAAACACTTGAAAGCACAAGTACTTGAATGTAGACAAGTAGTATAGAAAGCATACGTTAGAGAATTGTATGTCTCATCCAAATTTGATTCAGCTGGAGACACGTTAACAAACATGAGTGTTTTGGCATTACCGCCGAGTGAATCACTCATTAACATTGTTAGCTTGTGATTCCTGTAAGGAATGTGTTGGCTGCCAGAAGATAAAGCACTAATGACATCCCCAAGTGCTGAAAGTGACTTGTTGATACTCTGTGCTTCTTTAAGTTGATCACCAACAGAACCAGACTTCTTCACTCTCTCCGAACCAGCAAGGTCCACAAAACTTAGCTGCACATGAGATCATTAGATTGTCCCATATCTACAATCATGAAAGTGCATTTTTTTTTCCTGTCCTGTTTCTTTATTTTGAATAAAGAGTTGTTACTTGTATTAATGTGTAAAAACTAGAACTTGGAAAGGTACTTCATATGATTCAAATATCATTATATACTTAAAAATGATTATACCTTTCCCCTTGCAACAGACTGTGTTTGAAGATTGGTACTCTCAATAATAACTGAAAGTATTAGATGAGATCTTGAACTTTCTTCATTCATCTGCGTACCGGATATGTGTCTTCGTTCTGATCCTTTCTGAATAATGCTTTTTAACTCTTCAAAAGTTGAAATAGGCATAACTGTTGCATTTTCTACGGCTACCATGCCCTAAGAATCACAAACTAAAAGCAAATGAAAACTAGACAAACAAACATCATATTAAGCACACAACTAAACTAAACAAGTAGAGACAAATAATCATAGAATATTATAGAGCAAAAAAATTGCTTAAGATATATAAATTCTTCAATAAGCAATACCACTGACGTTAAAACCCATAATACATCCATGTTAAGCAATAAATACCTTTGGATCTTTCTTTATATCAAGTTTCAGACGCTTAGCATTCTTTGATAATAACAAGTCTACAAGCGTATCCTGGTATAATTCCACCATATATGCCTGTCATGTCAGGATGAATATTAATAGTTAGTAGATCAGATACAAAATTTGGTTTTCAAAACTTATTAGCAGGATCATTGTCAATTTAGGGCAAGCGGAAGAGATCCCATCGCCTTGAAAAGAATTATGATAGAAAGCTGACAGTTTAAACTACATTGACTAAATATAATATCACAATTCAGATGTCATCCAACATCATAAAAGCAAGTAAAAAAGTGCATGAATTACATGTTTAATGCCCAAATTATTTGGGAAAAAAACTGTTACGCATATAAATTATACAATCCTCAAAATAATTACCTTCAAAGAAAACGAGAATTTGTTGCTATCTCGCTTTAAAATTTTGAAAAGCTCTGTGATAGCTCGCGGTGTCAGTCCAGGATTGCTATCTGATCCATATATTGTAAATGTCTTTCCAGAACCAGTTTGACCATAAGCAAATATGCAAACATTGTATCCATCTACAGCTGATTGAACCAAGTACTGCATCATAAAAAACATAGAAGGAAAATGATGAAGGAGATACGATAATTTAAAAAACAAACAAAAAAAAAAATTAAACATCCTAATACCAAGTTAATTTAAAATAAACTACTCAGTTGCTTACCTTTGTATCCCCAAAGACATCCTCTTGGGTGGCATTGTCATCAAAGGCACGATCATACATGTGTTGTTTTGCTTTATCATCCTTCCATGGATGTTCAACAGTGAATTCATCCAAGCCTGTGAGCACTTTTCTTTCCTTTTCAACAGTCTCTTTCTCATTTAAAGGTCTCACACGACAAAAAACTCTAATCTTGCCTTTCATATCTGAAGTTTAATCAAAGGTTAATCATGTATTAATCATTTAAAAGAAAAAAATAAAGTGGAGCTATGTGTTATTTATTGTGACATATACAATATCCTAAAACAACTTCAACATGGTATCTCAAAACAAATTGAAGAATTTTTCAGTTCGTTCCAACCTTCTATAATATTAAAATATCGCTTTCTTAAAACTTGTTCTTCCTTATAAAGCGCTTCTAACTCAGCAAGTTGAGCTCCTTGCATCTTCAAGATAGCAGCAGTTTGCTCATTCTTTCTATCAATATCCTGAAAGCACAACAAATATTAATAGGTAAAAATGGATTCAGCCAATGAATTTAGTGCCATAAGGGTATAAATGCTACATTTCCTTCCAGGATTCCAGCAAATTTATATCTAATTCCCAGATATAGAGGACACACTCTAAGATTAAAAAAGCCAAGTACCTCTTTCATTTCCCTCAATTCCTCTAATTCTTTTAAGTTATTCTGCAGTGCAGCGAATTCTGCATTTCTAATTGCAAGGGTCGACTCTGAAACAGTCAACTCATTAGAAACCCCTTCTAACTTCTTTTCAAGTTCAGATAGTTGAAGCTTTAGGGCTTTGCATTCTTGCTCAAAACTCTTCTTCAGAATTTTCACCTATATTTTGAGTGCCACTTAATAGTCAATACATCAATCCCATTACTGTGTAAAGTCAACCACTTTTGCAAATATAATTCCAATCTTATAATACTACCTCTTCATCTTTCTCCCTTTCCAGTCCAGTGATCCTCTGTTCCAAAATGAACTTCTCATTTGTTAATCTTTTTGTCTTTTCCTCAGCCATATGCAACTCCTCATTACGAAGTTTCAACTCATCTTGGAGCTTGTGCAGCGACTGTACAATAAAACATAGTGCAAAAGGGTTCATCAATTACAAACCAAGGAAACAAATATACCATTATCATAAATAAAATCGAACAGAGCAGAAAGAGAGTTATTTATTACCATCATACTTCTCTTTACGAGTCCTACCTCATTCACAGTTCCAGCCATGTCCCCTTTGGCATTGTTCTCTAAAGCTAGGTTACTTAACTTAGCCAACCTAACTTCCATTGTCTTCTTCTCTAATAGAGCAGCCTACAGTATTCAAATGTAAAAGCAGGTAAAGTACAAGGCAAACTGATACAAACACCAATTTTAAAAGATCAAATTTACTAGCCTGAAGAGCAGTATCCTTTTCTTCGCATAATGATCTAATTCTATCACGGTCCAGGATAACCTCCATTAAGTCTTCCTTCTCTTTCCTCAAGGCATTTTTAAGACACTCCAATTCTTCTTGTGTTTCCAACTCTTGCTTTTGCTTCTCGTGCAATTCTCCCAGCAACTAAATTCAAGTACAAATTCCATTAATTCCAAATGAAGTTTCTAAGACAAAGACATGCAATAAGCACTTTAGAACATGAAAGGGGAAACATGGATTCAATGTCAATCAATAAATCTCCTTTCAAGCTTACTCGATTAGTGTTCTTTTGAGATTCTTCAACAGCTTTTGATAAATCCTGCACGCGTTTCTCATACACTTCTAGGCTAGGAGGCTTAAAAGTGTTAGAAACATCTCCATTTACAGAGCCATTAGCAACAGACCGAGCTTTTGAGTAACGACGTAACATGACATCATTTATGTGCGTTTGAAGAGCAACACAAATCTCCTCCCCCTGCATGAGTGAAAAGATTCAATTGTCACCAGAAAATACAAAATGGTAGAGATGTTAAAGTTCCATAAACAATGTTACTAAAAAAGTAAAATATTAGCAACTCATAATCCATTTTTTTGTAGGGCTCTGAGCTAAAAATGACAGGTACCCATCTCCAATCTCATCACCCCAACCGCCTAAGTCTGAACCTAGGATCTCCAAGTTTAACGTCTCAAGATTTAACCGTTATAGTGTCTTTTTGAAGAGATGGAATATTAATTGTATTTGTCTAAAAACAGATAGAGGGAGGAAGATAGAGAAAGAGTTGCCTAAACCTGTTTAGTTTCAAATTGAAATATGTGAAGAACACCAGCAACTCGCATCTTGAAAAATACAGCAGTATTGCTGCTGCCAAACTGCATTATGTCTCTTAATTCAGCTGAATGTAAGTACTCCTTGGGAACAGGTCGAAAAAAGTGAACCTAAATAAATGAGCAGATACATTAATGTTTAGCAATTGAGAAGTGAAGAGTAACAACAGAAACCATGACCGCAAACTGTTTTGAAATTGTGAAAACAAAAATTAAAAAAACATTTCAAAACTGACCCCACGCTTGTTGATACCCAAAATTATCCGTCCGGGCAGAAGTCCAATTGGATCATCAATTTTACGAACACTGAAGAAAATTGAACTCCCATAAGGAAGTGTCCTCAATATTCGTAGAAATTGTTGTCTTGCATCATCTTTTGTCAGATGTTCCTTGATGATTGCCAGAATAATTTATAATCAGAAGAAAATTCCACCACAGCAACATGGATGTGAAAACTAAATCAGTGGTGAATAAGGAATTTAAAAATTGAGGTTCTGACCATTGAATGGTAACGGGAAAGGATATCCAATTCCCACTCTCGCCTTGCTCGAGTAATTGCAATTTGTCTAGGAAGGAATCTTTCTAGGAGAGTATTCCAGTCACTAAAATGATATTTACATTAATAAGCAATATTTTGCAAAACTCAAATCCCCCTAAACAAAAAAAAAGAATTCCCTAATGCTTATGGAACCAAGAACACTAGGAACCAAAAACTGTATAATCATTAAACGTATAGGAAGTTCATATGGCTAAGCAGAAAGAAGTCTGCATAAGAAAACTTACGTGCATGATTCAGGGCTACCAACAAATCCAATATCAGCCAAGATCTGTAATGCAGACAACTGCACAGCATCATCTCTTCCAACAGGATAATTACCCAAAATGTAATCATGTTGTAACTGCATAAAGCATCAAGAGTTTAAAAATGCACCAGCTATGTTAAAGCTGTTCAAGACAACCCAAATCAGATTACATACTTGAAAATAGGAAAGCTGTACAAACATTGGATCCGTTACAGCTTCATCTGACTCCCGAAATAGCTTCTTTTTAAATATGAGTTTACAGTGCAATATTTCCCCCTTACTTCGATCCTTAGCTGCCTTGACTTCCGCCAGCAGGTCACCAATATATTTATTATCATCTAACCCAATGTATTCCTCTATGTGGCAATAAGTAAGCATTAGACAATTGTGTCAGCAAATCTTTATGTAGGAAAATTATCGAGAAGTAAAATAGATACCATTCCCTGGATCAGGAGACTTGGAACCGGTAACAACTTTACGACATTCAAACAGGCAGAAGCTAGAATAAGCTGACAGTTTAATTATACTTGCAAGCTCCTGATGCAAGAAATTGAGACAAGAACAGTCAAAAAGAAAGTTAACTGAAGTTGAATAACAAGCATACCCACGAATGGCATCCAAGCTCAAGAAAATTTATCAAGCATTCCAAGGAATAAAACACGCAATTTCAGTTTCACAGCTTAAATTCAGCCTACCAAAGATCACCATATCATCCAGGAACTTAACTAGCATATAGGAAAAAACTAGTTAAGTGGTAGTTCAGTGAGTCTAATCTAAATTCTAAGTAGGGCAAATGCACAGGTAGCAAGATTTAGTAAGTGAATCTCCCATCCAACCATGAAGTTCATACAACTAACTCTTGACCAAACAGGTTCAGCTTTTTCAATCTGCTAGCAGAAACGCAACAAAAGACACTCATTCCAATGACTGTACAAGGAAAACAAAAGCGAGTTTGTCTTTAACTTGCAAAACAATTATAATGAATTCCTATTTCACTAAAAATAGAGAGAAAAAGCTTTTTATTCTTTCTCACTTACTAGCTCAATAAATATTCAATAATAAGACATATCTATTCATGCTGACTTTAGTAAAGTGTTCAGATGATGACAGACAACTCTTTGGCCTCTAACCATCATATATAGTTTGTTGGCCTTTATACAAAATAGACATTGACTGAAAAATGTGATAATTTATTTTCCTATAACAAAATTACACCTATACTGATGATACAGATATTAGTACCTCTACAGCATCAGACACAGTTGTTGCCATGTCGTAAGTTATTTCTTCAAAAGTTTCATCCAAGAAAAAAACAATAGTTGTTAGCCTTCGATTAGTTAAAATAGCTTCAATTTCTTCACGTGCTGGTATTGTACTGCGAGGGCCAGCTTTGACAGAACGCTTCAAAGCATTTAATGTATTTAATGCAAGGGTTTGGACCTCAGAATCAATGCTTGCACCGTGCGCTACATTGTGCACATACTCAGATAGATATCCACCAATGTCCTTGCTAGGAGGCATGGAGGATGCACATAAATACATCAGCTCCCATGCTTTAATCAAGTTTTGCCTGTAACACCCAAATCAGTGAAGATAAGTGGCATCAGGCAAGCCAAAGGAAAGGCTTATCTTAAAAAGGTTAAGCATACCTATCAGGATTGTTCCTTGTTTGTTTGGAAATCTGAACAAACAATTCATCCCTGAGCTCTGCACGCTTCAAAGTTTGTTTATATAGTTTTGAAACAAGCTCGACCCTTTCATCGATGCTTACCGGAGTTACTCGTTCAGATGAATCAACTCCCGTGTACTTCAAAATTATATGGAACATTTTCGTCGCTCGGCTCACGAGGTCACTATTAATTTTAAGTAGTGAGGTTGGAATCGGATCCTGTAATAGTATATGCTTTAAACTTAGATGTTCCTAAGCTTGATCAACAAAAATGTTCTATTGGAAAGGAGCACATTATTACCTTTTGGAAACACAACATATCCTCAAATGTGAACTTTTCTCGAACTTGAGGACCTACGGACTTTTTAGAGAAAAAACTACGTTTGCCGGAAGAATTAATCTGTTTCTGCATCATTCTTAAGAATACCTCCACCTACACAGTTGATTGTAAATCAGAATTTCAAGAAGCATTGGTTCAGAAAGAGTTATAAGTCTGAGATGGATACTGGTGGTGTTTTTTCATGCATTATCCGAAGCAAGAGCGATGCCTTTTATTTTGCAGAATTATAGTTAGAAGATGCAGTTGCCCACCTGAAATCTATCAATCAAGGGTATTGCCCCAGCAAGTTCTGCTGGAATTGCCATGGACAATGTACTTGGTGTACTGTTTTAAACCAGAAGCCGAATGCAAACAGTTAGAAGGGGAAAATATTCCTCATAACAAAGAATGTGTGTGTGTGTGTGTGTGTGTGTTAAACAACAAAGACAATCCATTCTTCCTTCTGTCCGTTCTCACGGGAATGGGATTTAATTGGGCAAAGAGAAAATAAATACAACATCCTGGGAAAGTTAGCGGCTGACTTGCATATATATGTTTAAATACAGAAGTATCAGATAAATTGATATGAAAAATATGAAAGATAAAACGTCACAAGCTAACCCCATAAAAGGCTCGGTTTTATTATATAGTTTGGCTTAAAATACAAAAGAGATACACATGAGGGGAACTTACGGAGGTGCAAAGTTGGAGCCATCACTGTCGTAATCATCCCCATTTGAAACAGAAGCAGCACTGTGGAAAGGAACTTCTTCATGGCCATTGCTAGAGCTAAAGGAAGACCTACTTGCTCTCATACTTTGAGTCCTGTATGGCAGCGTGTCAATGGTCATTTGACGCGAATCTGCCCGATGAAAACCAAGGATGCTCAGCTCCTTCCTTCGTGCTCCTCAATTATATAAGGACTACAGGAAAAAAAAAAAAAAAAGTTGATTGCTGAGTTAGGGATTACACTACTCAAGCCTTATCATAATATTTACCCAAATCAACCATATTCTACTGTAAAACGAGAAACGGAGTCAAAAAAGATATAAAAAAAAAACAAAAAACAAAAAGCGGAGATCCACTCAATAGAACTGCATATAAATGGGGTGATAATAGGTGGAATCTGCAAATTCCTACTGCAGTAATGGAACTGAGCTCTCTTATATAGCTAAAATCGGACAATTAGCTCTCGGATTCATTAAGAGATTGAAAAAATAAATAAATAAATAAATAAGGTGGTAGATAACAAAAATCAGAATCATAAAATTGATAAAAATGGGTGGAATACGGAGAATGGAAAGAAGAGTACCTGACAATGGCATTGCAACCCAAGAAGCAGAAAACAGACTGAGAGATCTGTTGGTGAGCTGGGCGGAGACCGAAGAAAAGGAGGCAGAATAGAAGAAAATGAAAAACCAAAAAGAGAGACAATGGTGAGAGTCACGAGAGTGTTATAAATGGACAATAATATATAAAAATAAAACATCATAAATAAATAAATGCTAGCTTACCAATCTTCCCGTCGGCCTCAGATCTCCTCTAACGACCACTTTGAATGGGTGTGGAAATAAATCAATTTTCATGTTGCCTGGCCGCCCATATCAAATATCTTTTCTATTTTTTTTCAAAAATCAAAATTCAAATAAACAAATGTGTTTTGTTTGTTTGCTTTGTGTCTTAGGGTTGTAAAAGGTTTAAACATATTATATTTGTCCATTACCCAAACCATAAACTTTCAAGAATTTATCCAAGGTATAAAATTACAAAATTAGCCTGGGAGGTGAATCCAGGTCCGACCACTAACCAGGCCCAGCCACGGGCCCTAACGCATCCTTCTGTTTTCGCATAGATTTGGACTTGCCACTTTATTTTACTTTGCTTTTTCTTAGAAGCAGAAGAAGAAGAAGAAGAAAAGAGGGTCCTTGCTACTTTTGGATTTTATTAAGGTTTAAGCAACCACCTTACCTACGTCACGTCCTCCATTTCCAAGTAATTATTAATAATAATGTAATCATTTTCTTTTATCTTCATTATCAATTTTCATTGCTCGCTTGCTTTACTTAAAATTACTTTATCCTACCTTTTTCTAAAAAAAAAGAACTTTTTCTCCCCATTTCGCCCGATAGGGGACCGTTGTTGGCATGACATCCATAAAATCATCGCATCACACATACACACACACATATATTGTCATTCCTTGATTTAAGGCAGGCAGGCAGGTATAGCCACGAAAAATTTCTCTAGTTGCTTAAGTTTTACATCATTGATTCAAGGGCAGGGGTAAGGCTTAGAGGAAGTTTTTTAAAGTGAAGCTCGTAATCTTTTTTTAGTAAAAAATATGATTGAATAAAAATTAAAATCGAAAATCTAAACCCATAGATTAAGAAGTATTATTGCATAATGAACCTTTTTTAAAAAAAATATCCAAGTCGGTCCTTGATTAAAGGCGCCCAAATTTAGAAAGTCAACATAGAAGCAATGACTGGACAATACTTGTTTGTAATTAGTGCGACTAAGTCCGGAGGGATATTATTCTTTGCTATGCGACTGCGAGGGACACAGAACAGAAGTAGAAAGAAAGAAAGAAAGAAAGAAAGAAGCCTCTGCAATTACAATTACAATTGCAGATGCAAAGGACAAGATAGAATAGAGAGGCAGACAGACACGACAAAGAGAGCAGAGCGAAACGTGGGCACTTGGCACATGGCAGGTGGTGTATCATGTGCGCTACTTACACATAAATCATATAGGGAAAAAGCAGGGTTTTGCAGGTAAAGTAATCCAAGCTAGTCTAGCCTCGTTCGACTATGACAATTGACGTACAAACAAGCAAACGTCCTTTTCCATCTTCGACGTCACTTGTCAGTTTTTGCCATTAATATAGATCAGAAGGATGCATACAAAACTGAGAAACTTCATGGAATTGCAAAATACTAGCCGGCCGGGCCAGCCCTTGCCGGCTCTTTCTTTTCTTGATTTTATGCATCAGAAAAACAATTTTCATTCGAAATGAAGCCGGCTCCTATTGTTGAACGCCAAAAAAAGGGATTAAATAATAATGAGTACAATTAATAGTGGTTTAAAACTTAAAAATTTTTGCCTCACGAGAACTCCCACTTGGAATATATGGCTACATCACTTAATCACTTCATATAATATAATATATATATATATATGTGTGTGTGTGTGTGTGTGTGTGTGTGTTTATTATGAACTATAACATAGAAAGAGTAGCTTTAGCAACCAACGCCAGATTAAGTCAAAATACAACCATTTTCGGGATTTAGGACGAATGTGATTTTTTTTTTTTTTTTTGGTTCATTGGACAAACATGAAAATGTTGGGAGCCATTCCCTCAACCCAATCAATAAACTTGAATTAAAAAAATAATAATAGTATTAAATCCTTCAATGTGGTACGCATGAATAACAAAAAAGTAACAATAAGAAAGAAAATAACTTTATGAGAAGAACCAAATCAATTACGTCTACCTACCTAGAAAAGTAACCCTTAAAATTCAAAGTCAAACTTGAAAAATAAGATTCAGGAAGTGAAACCCAAGGTATTGTTGTTCCCGGTAGATAGTGTTTTTAATGATTAAAAAAAATTATTATTAAGCAATGTTTAAAATAACCTATTTTAAGAAAGTTTTACCAAAACGTCGTAACCCCTCCATGGCAGTTTGTATTCGCTCAGAGATAGTTGAGTAGAGGCATCTCTGCGCTGCTTCATCCAATCCGTAAGGGGACATAATGGGCCACCCTCTTGAAGTAAATGCT
>JBBYHK010000011.1:0-10876 GCA_038382065.1 Adansonia grandidieri
TGCATCGAAACATATAAATGTTGACTAATCTGGCTAACATTGAACTTGGTAAAATGAAATGGTTGAATAATTGAAAAGTGAGAATATTCAAGAATACATATTGAATGCTAAGATTACGCATTGAATTTCTAGTAGTACATCTATAATCAAAAAAGTATTTGTGATTGTTCCAAAAGAAATGAAACAAAAGATATGGTAGAGCTAGGATAGTTATTGTATGAGGTCTACCCAATGCTAAATGTAGAGGCACATAGTAGATCGATATGAACTGTCCCACAATAAACCCAGTTGTTGTTGATACCTTTTTCTCAGTTCCTTCTTCCATAACTTGAGCTCGTAGAAAGAAGAGATAAGAGGGACCAATGGATAATGTGGTCAGAAATCCATAATAGAGTTTGACCATAATGAACAAATTAATTATCTTCATGCATAAGGATATTAGATTACTTGGTATAAAAGATTTTAAAATCAACATTAACCGCCCTTTTTTCTTTTTTATTTTTGGATTATTATATGATGATTTTTGAACTTTCCATATACATATATAGAAATAGAAAAAGATAGACTAGAACTAATATCTCTTATGTCATGTCAATGATAATATAAAAATGGAATTGGGATCTGGATGGAATATAATGAAATAGAGCCACTTTGAGGTTCCCTATGAAACAAGGCATGGAACGAAGCCACTACGAAGAAGTTCCAGGCGTTACAAAGGAAACTTCGAGTTCATATTGGTCATGGGTTGAGTACAAGAATTGAACTTTATAAGATCTAATCTCCCATTGTTCCTCAGTAGCTCAGTGGTAGAGCGGTCGGCTGTTAACTGATTGGTCATAGGTTCAAATCCTACTTGAGGAGATTTAATTTATTCCGAACTAAAGAATTCAGAATGTCAGAATGAAAGGGTTCGCTTTGACCGTTAAGAATAGGTAACCCATTCCCTATGTCTTCATTTCTTTTGCATTCTATCTCATCGTATCATATTCTGTTCTGTGATATTTGAAAATCACCATCAATAACTCGATGTAGGTGTCCGGGATAATCCTTTGTTCTATCATCCCATGGCTATTTACAACTAGCCAATTAAGAATTCTCAGATATACTAGTACTAGCAAATGCCTCAAAGATGCAGTCATCGATTAACCCAAGAGGCCACAATTACCGCAAGCAAACACATTAATTTAATGATGAGGAGCACATTTTTTCTATGCTACTAATACTTGTATTTGCTCTGCTATTCTGCCTAAGCTTGGCTGAGGAAGAGTTATGAGGCATAGAGCAAAAAAAATATGCTTATTTTTTTTTTGTTTTGGCCAGGAATATTATATATAAAATAAAAAAGTAAATATACGATAAACAATAAATAAAAGGCCACTCCATTTCGATAAAAGACCCATGCCCAAGTTCCATAGCTTTGAGTCTGCTATCCCGATCATGATTTTCCTACCCCTAGAGGGAAAGGTCCTTCCCTTTTGGGCTAGTTGTGGGTGAAGAAGGATTCGAACCCTCGACACTGTGGTTTGTAGCCACGTGCTCTAATCCTCTGAGCTACAGGCCCTACCTCATCTCCACTGGATTTGTTCCCTAGAGTACCCTAAAAAAAAACCTTTCCTCTCCCTAGCCAAGGGTTAAAAAGATGTGAAAGCGCTTTTCTCTCTATAAGAACGGTGCATTCTGAGTTGTGAAGTGGGAGAGAGAGGATTTCATAATTAGGGTTTTGAATAAGATGACCTTTTTATTTTTCATTTTTTTTCATATTAAAAAGTAATAAGATTGAGAGGTGTTAAGCTTTTTATCATCCTGGTGTTGAGCTATTTTTCTATAGGACCTACCCTACAGTATCGTCATTGCAGTAGAGTTTAACCACCAAGTTCAAGATGGGTTGGTGTTGTTCCTCTACGTCTACGACACCAGAATACCTAACCATGAATGAAGAAAGGCATATGAGAAAAGGAAAAGCATATTGGCTGGTGATTATGAGGCCCTAATTCTTAACTGGAGGGGACACCAAAGGCCTCCACCTTTCCATCCCATGGATAGATAGAGAGGGAAGGCAGAGCTTTTGGTTTTTTCATGTTGTCAAAGAGTTAAACAATGGGTTTTTCATGTTGTAAAAGAGTTGAACAATGAAAATAGATGGCGAGTGCCTGATCGAATTGATCAGCTCATGTAGGAACAAGGTTCAAGTCTACTAGTCTATTAGGATGCCTCAACTTATACATCACTACACTTCCACTTAACACCTACCGTAATGATAAACGGCTCATCTCGTCATGACTTTCTCTTAAATTCTCAAAACTTTTGTCACTTAATCCCTGCAGGGACAAAGAACCCTTTGCCATCTCAGCTGTGCTACTGAAGGCTCTGGGGAAGTCAGAATAGGAGAGCACTCATCTTAGGGTGGGCTTACTACTTAGATGCTTTCAGCAGTTATGCGCTCTGCACTTGGCTACCCAACATTTACCATGGGCACGATAACTAGTACACCAGAGGTGCATCCTTTCTGGTCCTCTCGTATTGGGGAAAGTCCTTTCAATGCTCTAACACCCATACCAGATATGGACCGAACTGTTTCATGATGTTCTAAACCCAGCTCATGTACTGCTTAAATTGATGAGCAGCCTAACCCTTGGAACATACTATAGCCCTGATAGTGAAAAGTCGACATCGAGGTGCCAAATCTTCTCGTTGATGTGAGCTTTTGTGGAAGATCAACCTATTATCCTTAAAAAACTTTTATCTATTAAGTGACAGCCCTTCCATTCGGCACCATTGGATCACTAAAGTTGACTTTCATCCCTGCTCGATAGATGAGTCTTGCAATCAAGCTCCCTTCTATCTTTGCACTCGAAGGCCAATCTCTGTCTGGCCCAAAGAAACCTCTACATGCCTTCGTTACCTTTTAGGAGGCCTAGACCCCATAGAAATTGTCTACATGAGATTATCCCTTGGCCCGTAAGTCCTGACACAAGGTTTGAATTCTAACTCTTCCAGAGTGGTATCTCACTGATGGCTCGAGGCCCCTCGAAAGGAGGCCTTCTTCGCCTTCCACCTAAGTTATGTAGGAAAAGCCCAAAGTCAATCCCAGGGAATAGTGAAACATCATAGGGTCTTTCTGTCCAGGTGCGGGTAGTCCACATCTTCATAGATATGTCTATTTCACTAAGCCTCTCTCTTAGATAGTGCCCAGATTGTTATGCCTTTCATGCAGGTCAAAACTTACCCAACAAGGAATTTCGTTACCTTAGGACCATTATAGTTATGGTCGCCATTCACCAAGGCTTCGATCGTTGGCTCCCCTGTCATCAGGTCACCAATTTCCTTGAACTTTCAGCACTAGGCAAGCGTTAGCCCCCATTCATGGTCTTACGACTTTGCTGAGACCTATGTTTTTGGTAAACAGTCACTCGGGCCTGGTCACTATGACCCCCTTTATGACGAGGCACCCCTTCTCCCAAAGTTACGGGACTATTTTATCAAATTTCTTAGAGAGAATTGTCTCACACCCCTAGGTATTCTCTACCTACCCACATGTGTCAGTTTTGGGTTCAGGTACCCTTTTGTTAAAGGTTGTTCGAGCTTTTCCTATGAGTATAGCATGGGCTACTTCAGCATCATAGTGCCTGGTACTCGAACATTGGTTCGGGGCATTTTCTCTACCTCTTCTTACCCTGAAAAAGTATGGCCACCTTGTGTCCTTGAATTGATAAGCATCTTTTGGCTAACCTAGCCTCTTTTGTCCCTCGAGACCAATAAGGGGTAGTATAGGAATATTCACCTATTGTCCATCGACTACGCCTTTTGGCCTGATCTTAGGCCCTGACTCACCCTTCGTGGATAAACCTTACAGAGGAACCCTTAGGTTTTTGGGGCATTAGATTCTCACCAATGTTTACATTGCTCAAGCTGACATTCTTGCTTCTGCTTCATCTACTCCTACTCACGTGGGTGCTTTCCTTTAAGGTAGAATGCTCCCCTACCGATGTATTTTTACATCCCACGCTTTGACAAATCACTTAGCCTCATTCATCTTCGGTGCAAGAGCACTCAACCAATGAGCTATTATGCACTCTGCACCCTACATGGCTATCTCTGCACCCCTACCTCCTTTATCACCGAGCGATCATTAAGGGGCCTTAATTGGTGATCCGAGCTGTTTCCCTCTCGACGACGAAGCTTATCCCTCATCATCTCACTGGTCGACCTTAACCCTTGTTATTTTGAGGGCATATCTAGTATTTAGAGTTTGCCTTAATTTGGTACTGCTCTCACAACCCATACTGAAATAGTGCTTTACCCCTAGATGTCTAGTCAGCTACTGCGCCTTAACATATTTCGGGAAGAACTAGCTAGCTTTGGCTTCAAGTGGCATTTCACCTCTAACCATAACTCATCCGCTGATTCTTCAACATCAGTTGGTTTGGACCTCTACTTAGTTTCATCCAAGCTTTATCCTAGTCATGGATAGATCACCCAGGTTTGGGTCCATAAATAGTGACAATTGCCCATGACGAGTCACTTTTGCTACGACTCCTGTGGGTTCCCTTAACCATGCCACTACCTATGAGTCGCTGGCTCATTCTTCAATAGGCACGTGGTTAAAGCCCTGGGCTCCTTCCATTGCTTGGGAGCTTGTAGTTTCATGTTCTATTTCACTCCCCAATAGGGGTTTTTTTTCACCTTTCCCTTATGGTACTACTTCGCTATCGGTCACCCAAGAGTATTTAGCCTTGCAAGGTGGTCCTTACTGATTCACATGGGATTCCACATGCCCTATGCTACTCGGGTTAAAGTGTAAGCTAGTGATGCTTTCGGCTACTAGACTATCACCATCTAGGGTTCAACACTTCACCACTTCGCCTAGCAACATGATGCTTTTATTGCTCTCCCGTAACCTAATTTTCACAGTTTAGGCTACTCCTATTTCACTCACTGTTACTATAGGAATCGCTTTTGCTTTCTTTTGCTCTAGCTACTAAGATTTTTTAGTTCATCAGGTTGTCTCTTGTCTGCCCATGGATTCAGTAGCAGTTTGAAAGGTTGACCTATTTGGGAATCTCCGGATCTATGCTTATTTTCAACGCCCTGAAGCATTTTGTAGCTTACTACGCCCTTCCTCATCTCTAGGTGCCTAGGTATCCACTATAAGCCTTTTTTCATTTGAACCTCACCTTTAACTTAACTTTACTTTAAGGCTATGCCATCCTAAGGTGCTGTTAAATGAAATGGAAGGATCTTATCAACATCCATGAATGATAAATCATAGATCGAATTGCCGAATCGAAAAAATTAGGTACTTTCATATAGCTTTATTTTGGCTAAGTTCATGAGTTAAAGATAAGTAGACTTGAACCACTAACATTCGCCATAGGGTAAACCACTACCTCTCAGGCCTCCGACTGATTCTACCATAGAGGCCAATGATAGATAATAACTCCCTTCTAAATACAGCTTACAACTTTCATCGTACTATGCTCTCCAAAGAGCAACTCTTCTCAAAATATCAAAAGGTGCAGAGTTGGAATCCTATTCTAACTAAGGATTCTTGTCGTTCCGGAGGATCCAGCTAGAAGAGAACCAAGAACGGAGAGCTTTCCCCCTTCTGACTCTTTGGTCTTAAGAATGCTGGTTTTAAGAATGAGTGATTGCCCTTCTCTGACCTTTACTGCCCAACCTAAAAGCAGATAGCTAATGCATTCCACTTATTAAACAAGGTTCTATGGTTGATCTGCGACCCTTGGATACCGAAGGCATCCTTCGGGTGATCTCATAGTTCCTACGGGGTAGAGATGATGGGGTTGGCCCATGGATTTTCCTTCTTTTTGTCGCATTTTGCTCAAAAGGTTGAAGAGATATACTACATCAAGCTGTTTGCAAGGGCCAACTTGATCCTCTTCCCTAGGGATCCTAGATGGGGGAACCTAAGGGAGCCACCAACTCCAACTACCGTCCATGCACAATCCATACTAGATCTGACCAACCGCTCATCCTATCTCTTCTATGTTCTTGATAGCCTATCTTTGTCTCAGTAGAGTCTTTCAGTGGCATGTTTCGATCCGCTTCCCCATTACTTAGAAAAAGAGAGCCACTAGTTTAGATACAAGTTACTATCATTACTGCATGGACAATTAGACACTTAACCCATAATCTCAATGACCCAATTACAAGAGCGAAGCTCTACCAACTGAGCTGTATCCCCTGAGCTAAGTAGAGCATGCATGAAGAAGTCAGATGCTTTTCCTATTCTTTTCCTTGGTGTAGCTGGGCCATCCTGGACTTGAACCAGAGACCTTGCCTGTGAAGTAAATCATCGTACCTACGCTCCAACCAATTAGGAAAGAATTAATAGATTCTTTTTCGAGAGTGATTCATCCTTCTTGAATATAGCATATAACTCTCCATTGTACTACACTCTCTAAGTGTGCCTATTTCCTCTTTCTTCTTTACCATGGTAAGTATTTGTGAAATAAGAAATACCTCCAATGGAAAGAAAAAAAGGGCGTTAAGAGACTTTCTTGGCCCAACCCTAAACACTCTAAGATCTTTTTTTAAACATGCTCCCATTCGAGTCAAGAGATAGATAAATAGACACATCCCATTGCACTGATCAAGGGCGTTCATAGTGACTGAGGGGGTCGAAGACCAAGAAATGAATTATTTATCAGCTAAGCATTCTTTTTATGGCTAGATCTAATCTCCTGGTCCCTGCAAAAAGGAAAAAATTTCATGTTCTTCCTTTCGAGAAAGGAAGATTAGGAAAATCCTATTGATTATAGCTTTCTCCGGACCTCCAAAAAAAGCATGAAAAAAAAGGCTCAAATGGTATAATCCCTCTGTCACCCTAGAATGAAAGGGGCGATCTCGTAGTTCTTGCTCTGTGAAGATATGTTGTTAGGTGCCCCATTTTATTTTCCCATTGAAGCTGTACCTAAACCTATGCTCGAGAGATAGTTGTCCATACACTGATAAAGGATGTATGGATTTTCGAGAAGAAAGGAGCCACGGTGGTCTCCCCTGAATCGCCCAGATCCCACAAGTGAATAAAAAGTTGGATCTACATTGGATCTCACCTAAATCACCCCATCTATCCTCCTGAGGAGAAGTTTAGTTTCAAACCTCGATTCGAACAAGAGAAGTACGCCATGCTAATATGCCTTAGACGATCCACATCTTAGGGTTAGGCACTGATAAGCATATTAAACTATCCATGTGGCTGAGAGCCCTCATATCCCAGGCACAATGATGCAATTATCAAGGGTACACTCTACCACTAAGCTAATAACCCATCGTGCGAGCCTCCGATTGGGGGCCTACTATGCCAAAAGTGAGAGAAACCCTATCCCTCTCTTTTTTTTATGCCCCTATGTCACCACATAAGAGGGACTTGGGGGTGTAAAAAGGAATCCTATCAACTTGTTCCAACCTAGGATAACAAGCTCATGGGCTTGGTCTTACTTCATCGCCAAAAAATGAAAAAAGGCTTATATCTCTAAGTTTAACTCAGACGTAGCTTGTTTTTTTTGGGTATGAAGTAATGTCAAACCAAAATACCCAAGAAGCATTAGCTCTCCCTAAAAAGAAGGTGATCCAGTCGCACCTTCTAGTACAGCTACCTTGTTACAACTTCACTCCAATCATAGCCCTGCCTTTGACATCCCCCTCTTTGTGGTTAAAGTAACGAGGGCATGGCTAACTCCTATAGTGTGACGGGCCGTGTGTACAAGGCCAGGGAATGAATTCACTGCCGTATGGCTAATAGACAATTACCAGGGATTTTAGCTTCATGCAGGCAAGTTGCAACCTGTAATCCAAATTGAGAACGGGTTTTTGGAGTTAGCTCACCCTCACGAGATCGCGGCCCTTTGTCCCATCCATTATGGCACGTGTGTTGCCCAGGGCATAAGGGGCATGATGACTTGACGTCATCCTCACCTTCCTCTAGCTTATCACCAGTAGTTTGCTCTGGGTTCCAAACTCAATAATGGTAAGTAAACATAAGGGTTGCACTTATTGCTAGACTTAACCTAAACCTTATGGCATGAGCTGACGGTAGCCATGCACCACCTGTGTCCGCATTCCTGAAGGCACCCCTTTCTTTCAAGAGGATTCACAGCATGTCAAGCCCTAGTAAGGTTCTTTGCTTTGCATCGAATTAAACCACATGCTTCACTGCTTGTGCGAGCCCCCGTCAATTCCTTTGAGTTTCATTCTTACGAATGTACTCCTTGGGTATGATACTTAACACCTAGTATCCATCATCTACAGCTAGGACTACTGAGGTATCTAATCCCATTCTCTTCCCTAGCTTTTGTCTCTCAATGTCAATGTTAGCCCAGTAGAGTGCTTTCACCATTGGTGTTCTTTCTGATCTCTACGCATTTCAGCGTTCCACTGAAAATTCTTTCTACCCCTACCATACTCCAGCTTGGTAGTTTCCACTGCTTGTCTAGGGTTAAGCCTTAGGATTTAACGGCGGACTTAAAAAGCCACCTATAGATGCTTAATGCCCAATCATTTCAGATAACACTTGTATCCTTTGTATTACCGTGGCTACTGGCATAGAGTTAGCCAACGTTTATTCCCCAAATACCATCATTGCTTCTTCTCCAGGAAAAAAAGTTCATGACCCATGGGCCTTCTACCTCCATGCGGCATTTCTCTGTCAGGCTTTCGCCCATCGTGAAAAATTCCCCACTGTTACCTCTCATAGGAGTTTGGGCTATGTCTCAGTCCCAGTGTGGCCGATTATCCTCTCAAACTTACTACTGATCATTGCCTTGGTAAGCTATTGCCTTACCAACTAGCTAATAAGATGAGAGCCCTTCCTTGGGCAGATTCCTCCTTTTGTTCCTTAGCCTATAGGGCATTAGTAGTTGTTTCCAGCTGTTGTTCCCATCCTAAGGGCAAGTTCTTATGCGTTATTCACACATCTGCCACTGGAAACACCACTTCCCATTCGACTTGCATGTGTTAAGCATGCTGCCAGCATCTTGAGCCAGGATCAAACTTTTATGAGATTCATAGTTGCATTCCTTATATCTTTCTTGTTCGTAGACAAAGCCAATTTAGAATTGTCTTTCATTCCAAGGTATAACTTGTATCCATGCACTTCATATTTGCCTGGAGTTTGCTCCCTGAAATATAGCCATCCCTACCCCCTCATGTTAATCCCATGAGCCTCTTATCCATTCTTATTCGATCACAGCAGGGGAGCAAGGCAAAATATAAAAATTCATATTGGGTTTAGGGATAATCAGGCTCGAACTGATGACTTCCACCATGTCAAGGTGACACTTTACCGCTGAGTTATATCTCTTCCTTGCCCCCATCAAGAAATAAAACTGGCTAATCCTAAGTCAAAGGATCGAGAAACTCAACAACACCACTATTCTTGAACAACTTGGAGCCAGGCTTTCCTTTTGCACTAGTACAGATACAAAATAATGGAAAAAGTTAGATTCAATTATCAATTACTCCTATCAAAAATAAGATTGACTATGGATTTGAGCCATATACACATGGTTTCATAAAACTGTATGATTCTCTCGATCTAAATTCATAGGTTTTACATGAAGAAGGTTTGCCATAATATGTTTTATTCGATATGGGTAGGAGAAGCGGTATTCTTAAAAAAATAGAGAAATCAGAACCAAGTCAAGATGATATGAATCAAACCCCTCTTCTTGTGCCAAAGATCTTACCATTTTTGAAGGAACTGGAGTTACATCTCTTTTCCAATTCCATTTAAGAGTTCTTATGTGTTTCTATAACCCGTTAAGACCCTAAAATTTTGACAAATTCTTTTCTTTTCTTAGGAACACATATAAGATTCGTCACTACAAATAGGATAATGCCCATGATTAATTACTTCATTTATGAATTTCATAGTAATAGAAAATACTTGTCTTACTGAAACAAAATTTGTAACTTGCTATCATCTTGCCTAGCGAGCAAAGATTTACCTTCATGGAAAAGATGATTAATTCGGATTAGCACGAAAGCCCAACTCCATTGCATTGCTAGAATCCATGTTGTATATTTGAAAGAGGTTGACCTTCATGCTTCTTTCATGGTACAATCCTCTTCCTGCTGAGCCTTCTTTCTCCTCGGTCCACAAAGATAAAATATAGGATTAGGACTGGCATCGACAGTTAATCACGGAAGAAAAGACTTATTGAGTCGGGATCACTAACTAATACTAATCTAATACTAATAGAATAGAATACTAATCTAATACTAATAGAATAGAAAAAATAGAATAGAAAATACAAATATAATACAAAAAAAACCATCTTTTCTGTATACATTTCCTGGTTCTGTTGCTACTACAGGCTTTACACAATCGATCGGATCATATAGATATCCCTTCAACACAACATAGGTCATCGAAAGGATCTTAGAGACTCACCAAAGCACGAAAGCCAGGATCTTTCAGAAAATGAATTCCTACTCGAAGAGTGCATTACCGCGTGGATAAGCTCACACTAACCTGTCAATTTGGGATCCAATTTAGGATTTTTCTTAGGGGGTATTAGTAAGGAATTAGAATGTAATAATATTGATTCATATAGATACAGAGGAAAAGGCTCTCTATTGATTCAAATGCTGTACCTATGGGATAGGGATAGAGAAAGAGGAAAAAACCGAAGATTTCACATAGTGCTTTTGATCGAAAATCAATCTGATTTATTTCGTACCCCTCGCTCAATGAGAAAATGGGTCAGATTCTATAGGATCAAACCTATGGGACTTAAGGAATGATGGAAAGGAATAAAATAAAAAAAAAGAGGGAACAATAATAAATAAGTAAATAAAAATAAAGTAGAAGAACCCAGATTCCAAATGAACAAATTCAAACTTGAAAAGGATCTTT
>JBBYHK010000011.1:11556-58499 GCA_038382065.1 Adansonia grandidieri
CTTTGTTTGTCTCTTTTGGCATGCGAACTTTGATTGTACAAAAATGGTGGAAAAAAAATCCTTTTCTTGTTAAACCAGAGCATCAATATCATGTATCCCGCTGAGGAGAATGTGTTTATATTGCCCAACATGAAAGGAATGGATATAATTATAAAACTCCATTTTCATCTCTTCTACTTGATGAACTTTGATTCCATAAAAATTAGTGGAAAAAAAGCTTTTGTTGTTGAACCAAAGCATCATTATCATTTATCCCAAAGAGCATAATGTTTTTCTTAGGCTAATCATGAAAAGAATAGGTATAATTATGAAAATCCTTGTTCGTCTCATTCCACAGAGGAATTTTGATTCTACGAAAAATGGTAGAAAGAAAAGCCTTTCTTGTCAAAACATAGCATCAATATCATGCATCCCAATGAGTAGAATGCATTTATGATGCCGAATCAAGAAAAAAATGGATATAATTATGGGAATCCTTGTTCATCTCTTTTGGCTGGAGAACTTTGATTCTATGGAAAATAGTTAAAAAAATAGTTTTTTTTGTAAAACTATATCAGCAATATCATTTATCCCAATAAGTAGAATTTGTTTATGATGCTTAATCATGAGAAGAATGGATATAATTATGAAAAACCATGTTTGTCTTTTTTGGCAGACGAATTTTGGTTCAGCTTAAAAAGGTGGAAAGAAAAGCTTTTCTTGTTAAAGCAAAGCATCAATATTGTGTATCCTAATAAGGTGTGTTTGTGAAACTGAACCAAGAAGAGAATGGATATAACTGTAAGAATACTTGTTCATCTCTTTTAGCCGACAAACTTTGATTCTAAGGAAAATAGTAGAAAAAAAAGGCTTTTCTTGTTAAACTAAAGCACCAATATCATATGTCCCAATGATTAGAATTTGTTTATGATGCCTAATCAAGAAAAGAGTGGATATAATTACAAAAATCCATGTTCGTCTCTTTTGGTAGATGAACATTAATTCTATAGAAAATGGTGGAAAGAAAAGTTTTTTTTTTTTAAAGCAAAGCATTGCCAGTAAAAAAAAGGAAGGAAAAACCAATGCCATAATTTATGCTAGCTCATCTTAGCCAAAATGACGTCAAATACCCCGACCCTCACTACCCAAGCACGCTGTATTCTCACCATATCACCATACCATGTTAGCCAATTAATGGCATAACCTACAACCCATCCTTTGCAATCCTATCCAACCCACCACAAAACTACCCTCTACAAGTTCACCCAGGTACCAATCGAGCAACCAATAATGCACCTGGCAATCGAGGTGGAAATCAACAAAGACAACATTTTGATCATATCCCTATCACCTATAAGAAGCTCTACCAGACCTTGCTCTAATATCATTTAGTGGCAGTAATCTATGTCCAAGAAAAAACCCACCATACTTGTAATGGTACACCCTTAACACCCACTATGAATGCCATACTAAGGTAGCAGAGCATGACATTGAGAATTGCATATCTTTCAAACAAAATATGCAAAATCTAATTAACTCAAAAGTCTTGCAGTTCGGGACAAACTAGGGACCATATGTTACCATCAATCCTTTACCAAACCACACTAAGCCAGCTACAAACATGATCGATATTAAGAACAAATATGAAGTCAAGGTAAGCATAGAGGATGTAAGGATGCCAATGTTCTTGCTATGGTAGGCATTGATTTAGGTCAGGTTGCTCAATGCAACAGAAAAATTAGAAGTCAATCCCAGCAACTTTTATGACTTCTGCACAGTTATAGGTCATACCCTACAAACATGCAGAGAGTTTAGGTCCATTATTCAAAGAATAATGAATAAAGGCCAAATAGAATTTTATCATGAAATCACATCTACTGCTGAATCTGTCAATATGATAGGAGATGAAACCATGCCACGAAGTTTCTGAAGTTCATCAGCATAATGAATACTACATTATGGACTAGTTAAGCAAATAACCCATAAAAATCTCTATGCTATTTCTGCTTATTAATTCAAAGGTTCATCAAAATGCATTACTGAAGGTGTTAAACGAAGCATATATGCCACCTGACATCTCTGCAGACAAATTGGATCAACCAGTGAACAACATCATGGCCAATCATTATATCTCTTTCATCGATGATGAGATCCCACATGGAGGCAGGGGCAGTTATAAAGCTCTGCACATCACTACCCATTGCAAGGAATGTATTTTGCCCAAAGTACTCATAGATAATAGGTCAGCCCTTAATGTTATGCCCATGGCTACATTAAGCAAACTCCTTGTCGATCAATCTAGCATTAAGAGTAGCCACACCATAGTCTGAGCTTTTGATTGGAACATGTCACAGAGTAATTAGAAATATCATAATCCAGCTTTAGATAGGCTCATGTACATATGAAGTTAACTTCCAAGTTATGGATATTAATCCTTCTTACAGTTGCCTATTAGGAAAGCCATATATATACTTCGTCAGAGCCGTCCCATCTTCTCTCCATCAAAAGCTCAAATTTATGATAGATGAAAAGTAGCCACCATCGGGGTTAAAAAGAAATGATTGCCATTGCTTTAACTGAGGATATTTACATAGAGCCTAATGAAGATGCACTGGAGTCATCTTTCCAATCCTTTAAGTTCGTTAATGCGACATTTGTGGGATAAGGATTGCCAATAGTTGAACCCTACTTGTTAAAGTGTAACCACTCGAGTTTAAAAATGACCGTTGGCAATGGTTCCCATGATAGAATGGGCTTGGCAAGAATCTACAAGGGATGGCCCGAGCCTTACAGGTCACCACTCAAGCCAACAAAGAGGCTTAGGATTCAAGGCCAATGTGCACCCAAGAAAGCAGCAAGAAAAGAGGATCTGCAACTAGGAGATGACACGATGTCGAGAGAGGGAATCAAAGTCGACAATGTTCCCATCTCTCCATGAGATATTTTATTCGGAAGGACAAATCGATCCAAGCCAACCAGAAGAGCAAGAGGCTAAAGATGTCTTGGTCATCCTAAATAGAGCACTTAATAACCTCTATCTCCAAGATGCCAAGCCATAAAATTCGTGTCCTTCCACTAGGACCTGATTTTGATAACAGGGTCATGATGGAAGCCATTGCACTTTTCCTGTCCCTTTTATGTAATGTCAATAAATGAAAACCTACCTACCATCACCCAAAGGCAGATAGGTTTCCTATGTAAAGGGCATTTTTTATTGAACATTATCAATGAAATGACTTTTGCATATATCATTCCATATTGTGTATCACTTTTTAACTTTTTTGTCTTTATTACTCTTTTGCCTTCATTTTTATCCAAATCCCTTGGTTGTGTGTGTGCCTTTTGCAATGTTTATTTCTTTACCCTTTCAAGTGTCTTGACGATAGTGATATGGATGTGTCTAATGGGTTGCTGAAGATTAATTTTGAGCAGCCAATTTACACTAGTAAAGTTAATCCTGAAGAAAATTTCAAAGAGAGCTCCATGCCACCAGACCTCTTACGATTAGTTAAGTAAGAGGAGAAGCATATCATACCCCATAAAGACCTAATGGAAGTAATAAATCTGAGTACTCAAGAGGATTGAAAAGAGCTTAAAATTGACACCTCAAAAAAGTTAAGGGCTAGAACCAAGTTAATAGAATTACTCTAGGGACATCGGGATGTATTCGCTTGATCATATCAAGATATGCTAAGACTAGACACTAATATAGTGGTCCACAAGCTGCCCATCAAGCCTAGATGCAAACCAATTTGGCAAAAGTTAAGGAGGATGAAACCAAAAATGCTTCTTAAAATTAAAAAGGAAGTCAAGAAGCAGTTTGATGCAGGGTTTATTAGAGTAGCCAAATATCTAGAATGGGTTGCCGATATGGTCCCAGTCACAAAAAAAGATGGCAAAGTATGAATGTATGTTAATTATTAGGATTTGAATCGAGCTAGTCCTAAGGATAGCTTCCTGCTACCCCGTATCGATATTTTGGTAGATAACACAGCCAAGAATTCTCTGTTCTCCTTCATGGATGGATTCTCAGGCTACAACCAGATCAAATGGCACCTAAAGACATGGAGAAAACAACTTTTATAACCATGTGCGAGATATTTTGCTATAATGTCATGCCTTCAGACTTAAAAATGCTAGGGTAACCTATCAACGGGCCATGGTAGCCCTATTCCATGACATGATGCACAAAGAAATTGAGGTCTAGTCGATGACATGATTGCCAAGTCAACAAAAGAGCATAAACATGTCATAGACTTTCAAAAACTTTTTAAACGGCTATGAAAATTTCAACTCAAATTGAATCTTACTAAGTGTACCTTTGGAGTCACTTCGGGTAAGCTTCTAGGCTTTATAATCAGTGAAAAAAAGATTGAAGTTAACCCAGACAAAGTCAAAGCCATTCAAAATATGCCACCACCTCAAACCTAAAAAAAAGTAAGAAGCTTTATGGGGAAACTGAACTACAATGCTAGATTCATATCCTAGCTCACTGATAAATGCGACCCCATCTTTTAGCTCATTCGTAAACAAAATTTGGGAGAGTGGAATGAGGCATGTCAAGAAGCCTTTGATAAAGTCAAACATTATCTGTCAAGCCTGCCAATGTTGGTACCATCAATGCCTGGTGGAGCTTTAACTCTTTTACTTAGTAGTCTTCAACAAGTCTATGGGTTGTGTATTAGGGCAGCATGATGAGTCAGGAAAGAAGGTACAAGCAATCTACTACTTAAGCAAAAAGTTCACGGAATACATGTGTAATTACTCTGTAGTCAAAAAGTTATGCTATGTTTGTTATGCTATGTTTTAGTGTTTACAGCCAAGAGACTCAGGCAGTAAATGTTGTATCACACCACATGGTTGATTGCAAGGCTTAATCCTATCAAGTATCTATGTGAAGCCCCTACACTATTAGGAAGGCTAGCTAGATGGCAAGTCCTATTTTTTGAATACAACATTACCTATGTCAGTCAAAAGGCCATCAAGGGTAGTGCGGTAGCTAACATTTTGGCAAGTCGAGCAGTAGATGACTATAAACCCTTAAATTTTGACTTCCCAGATAAAGATCTAATGTGCATTTCTAAAGATGAAGATGCCTCCCACCAAGATCAATCCTGGAAAATGTATTTTGATAGAGCATCAAATGCTTTAGGACATGGAATTAGGGTAATATTGATGTCACCTGATGAGAGTCATTATCTCTTCATAACAAGGCTAAATTTTGACTGCACGAATAATATCGCGGAATATGAAGCTTGTGTCTAGGGCTTCAAACAGCCATTGAGAGGAATGTCAAGATATTATAGGTGTTCGGTGATTTGACCCTAGTCATTTACCAATTGAAGGGAGAATAGAAAACTCATGATGCCAAGCTGATGCAGTATGGGAAGCTGATAGCAGAGCTCAAAAAGAATTTGATGATATTAGTTTTTGACACTTACCTGAAAAAGAGAACCAAATAACTGATGCTTTGGCTACTTTGTCATCCATGTTTAAAGTCAACCAAGAGTCAGACATTGCTCCCATCCAGATGAGCGTCTACATAACTTCGGTTCATTATTATAGTGTCAAAAAAGAAAAGAATGGCCTACCGTGGTACTATGACATCCTTCACTACATCAAGGATCAGCAATATCCCAAACATGCAACTGAGACTGATAAAAGGACTATTAGAAGGCTAGCTATGTGATATATTCTCAATGGAAAAGTCTTATACAAAAAGAGTCACGATCAAGTATTGCTCAGATGTGTTAACACTCTTGAAGCCAAAAAGATCCTAGAAGAAGTTCATGAAAGGATTTATGGCACACATCTAATGGACATCGGATGGCTAAGCAAATCATGAGAGCGGGTTATTACTAGTTGACCCTTGAGAGAGACTACATCAATTATGCTAAAAAATGCCATAAGTGTCAAACTATGAAGACAAGATCAATGTCCCTCCAGTGCCACTTCACGTCAGATGGCCCCATGCCCTTCTCCATATGGGGCATGGACGTGATCAGGCCAATCACCCTTAAAGCTTTCAATAGGCATCATTTTATCTTAGTAGTGATTGACTATTTCACCAAATGAGTGGAAGCTGCCTCGTATGCTAATGTCACTAGATTGACCATCATAAGTTTGTCAAACGAGACATCATCTGTAAATATGGCCTTCTGAACCAAATCATCATAGACAATGCAAGCAATTTAAACAACAAAATGATGCAAGCAATCTATTCACAATTCAAGATCCAACATCATAATTCTGTCCCTTTTCGCCCAAAGATGAATAGGGCAGTCGAGGCAGCCAATAAAAACATTAAAAGAATAGTTGAGAAAATGGTCGAGACATACAAAGACTGGCATGAGAAGCTATTCTTTGCACTTCATGCCTATTGGACCTTAGTTCACACTTCCACAGGTGCTACCCTATTTTTTCTTATCTATGGGATGGAAGCTGTATTGCCTATCAAAGTCAAGATCCCTTCTCTCAGAGTCTTGATGGAAACCAAACTTGAAGAAGCTGAATGGGTTAAAACAGATATGACCAGCTCAACCTCATCGAGGAAAAATGCAGGAAAGCCATCTGCCATGGTCAAATGTATCAAAGACGCACAATCCGAGCCCACAACAAAAAGATGCACCCATGACAATTTCACTCAAGCGAATTGGTATTGAAAAAGATCCTCCCAATTCACAAAGATGCCCGAGGTAAGTGGACCCCTAATTGGCAAGGATCGTATGTCATGAAGCAAACTTTCTCTGGAGGGGCCTAATCTTGTCAGAAATGGATGGCAATGTCTTGCCCAACCCAATCAACTCAGATTCCATCAAGAAATATTACACATAGAGGGCAAAAACTTGAAAAGATGTCTTTAAAAAAAAAGGGAAAACAAAAAAAAACAAACAAAAAGAAAACAACAAAAAAAAGAGCAAAAAAAAAAAAAGAAAGAAAACAAAAAGGGCTCCAAATGAAAATCTAAAAAGGGATTTGGGTAGCTACCTTACTATAGTTGAAAACCCGTAAGGGTGACTTGAGAAGATCAATTTTGATGGAGCATAAACTGAGAGTACCTATAGGACAATGCAAAGCAATCCTAGAGATCTTCCAAAGATCAACTCATACTAGTCACATTTACTATTCGAGAAAGATCCTGAAAAGCACTTAAGGAACTTCCATGTCATTATTGTTAGAGGCATCTTCTGCCTAAAAAGTCATACTTCTTGCCATCGAATCACTTGTTTGTCAAATAGTATACCAAGTTGTATCTCTTTATGGTCATGAATAAATATTGCCTTATTTCTTTTAACCCTTATACAATCCATATTACACTTGTTATTTAGTTGATAATGTTTGATAATCAACTAAAATATGCATCAAGACATCTCGATACTACATCGAAAGGAAAAGAAAAGCACAAGGAACTCTACTCATGCCTTGATCGTCAAGATCATGCACTTTTAGCTTCCAAACACCAGCTTAGCATGACCATACACTAAACCATTTCTCGCTTTCACAAGCCACATCTCAAGAAAAAAAAACATTTTAAACTAACCAATTGACCCATGCATTCTATCAGAATCTTATCGAAACTAGAGACATCAACTAATCAGTCAAACAGTCTTAAATTGTTGACAATGCCTACCAATTGTCAGGAAAATGATTGAGTCTCCCGAATCGAAAAATGCAATAATCCAAAATTTTAAGAATAGATTTTTTGTCGTATCCCCAGTGAAGCCGGGATAACCTACAATCCTGAGTAAGATTGGCAAAATTCCAGTCTATAGTTGCAACAAAGATGAATTGCCATCTCTATGAGAATCTAGACTACCTACAAGAAAAACTATGGCTATCTCCTGTATTAGACATCATATCATGCAATCATGATAGCATTCCACATCATGCATTCACATTACCATCATACATCATCATTTTTACAATATCACTCCAAGCCAGGTTTACTAAACCTCCAAGGCTTCCTAGTAAATACTCTAAGCTTTGCAAACCAAGTGTCATTCATGTAAGTTTCGTTTCTCCTCATCCCTCATGTCAAAACCTTTTTTTATCAAGAAACTACTATCAAAGGGCTAGTGTTAAAAAATTATTGTCTATAAACTATCGTCAAAAAATCTTTTCTTGAGAACATTCATCTGAAGCTTTGTTAAGCATTTTGTCAAGTACTAGTGTCAAAACCCTTTCATTTACAAATTTTATCATGAACTTTTGTTAAGAAAAACTTGTATTAGAAGTTTTATCCAAAAAACATTATCAGCACCTTTTCAAAGCCCATAAGTCAGTGGCACCTCTTCAAAGCCCACAATTCAGTGGCACCCTTTTAAAGTCCATAAGTCAGTGGTATCTTTTCAAAGCCCATAAGTTAATGGCACCTCTTCAAAGCCCACAAGTCAGTGGCATCTTTTAAAGCCCACAAGCTAGTGGCACCCTTTAAAGCCCACTACTCAATGGCACCTTTTTCAAAGCCTATAAGTTAGTGGCACCTCTTCAAAGCCCACAAGTCAGTGGCACCTTTTCAAATCCCATAAGTGAATGGCACCCTTTAAAAGCCTATAAGTCAGTGGCATCTTTTCAAAGACCATAAGTCAGTGGCACCTCTTCAAAGCCCATAAGTCAATGGCACCCTTTAAAGCCCACTAGTCAATGGCACCTTTTCAAAGCCCACAAGCTAGTGACATCTTTTCAAAACCCATAAGGTAAAGTTAGTGGAACCTCTTCAAAGCCCACAAGTCAATGGCACCTTTACAAAAGCCCACAAGTCAGTGGCATCATTTTTGAAGCCCACATGAGCTAGTGGCACCCAAGTCTAAGTCAAAGCCTGCACAAGTTAGCAGTACTCGAGTCAAAGCCTACACAAGCAAGTGGCACCCAGACCAAGTTAAAGCCCACAAAAGCTGGTGGCACCTAAGTCTAAGTCAAAGCTTGCATAAGCTGGCACCACTCGAATCAAAGCCCACACGAGCTGGTGGCACCCAAGTTTAAATCAAAGCTCGCACAAGCTAGTGGCACCCACATAAAAAATCCACATTACTTTATACCTGCCTAAAGGGGTTAAACCTTAGAAAATATAACACCCTAGTAGGGAGGCAAACCCTTCAAAATTCACTTAAACCTCTATCAGGATTGTTGCTAATACACTGCACTTATCACAGCAAAGTTAATTACAATTTATTTCTTTGCAGATGTTCTGGGAGCATTGTTAAAATAGTGTTTATTTGTTTTTGCCATGTTCCTAATTCTCAGCAATGGTTAAAGAAGGGTACCTGTAGACACCTTATTTTGTCTAGGCTAATTTTTTTAGCAATCGGGCTAATTTCCCATGGTCTGACCATTTTTGACTCATCCACCATTGATCAAAAACTCGATTTTAACTCATTTCTTTGCATAAAAGAAGATCAAAACCTATATCAAATTATGAATTTGGACTTTTGAACTAATCAAAACGTTTTTTTAAAGTCTAAATTAAATTAAAAAGGTCAATGTCACATGATCACCCTACTCCTCCCTAGTTCGTTGACTAGGATCACCATCAAGCACCCTATTTGCTCAAAAATCATTTTAGCATTTAAACCAGCCACCCTATGTCCATCACATTGGCACCAAGTTGCTCCCTACAGCCATTCTATAGCCACCAAGCTGACACCACTTTGTCCCCCTTGAGAAATGACCAAAAACACCTCTAAATTGGCTCCAAAATGCTGGTATAAATAGACCACTTATATCTCAACTAAAAAAGGTTTGATTCTAGCTCATTTTAGCTTCAAAAACATATTCCCATATAAAGAAAACCAAATCCCGTAGCTCTTCACTCACCACCTAAAAACAACCCCAAAATACTTATTCTTAACCATTACTCATTGTAAAAATCACCCTCATCCATGCCAGAATCAAAACCTTATTAGTTCTCTCTTTTTCTTGCTTATTAATAAGGAAAAGGGGGAAATTCAACCCATCTCTACTGCTTCAATTATTTGGCCAAAAAGTAAAGTTTTATTGGTATAACTTCTTACTTTATCACTTTCATTTTCTGGTTTCCAGCATCTTCATCATTTTAGTGAGCTCTTCATGTTTCTATCACCCTCTTAGGATTATCATGCATTATTATGGCTTTTGGTTGTGGTAGTTTAAGATTTGGATGCCTTAATGCCCTTTTGATGTGCAAAATGCCTTATTTCATCCTCATTAGTTTGATATCTCTTACTCATGCATTTTATGCCATATCCATGTATCTTGTTATCCTTAATCCATGTATGAATCATTAGCCTAACACATTTCAAGCACATTTATACATTAGCTTGCATGAATCATTATCATTTTCAGCATCCATAACATTTTCTTGTTAAAATGCATTACACTTTCTTTGTCTAGACCATTGGTAAAGTTAGCATCCCCATTCATGTTATGTGCCATCCCCTCGTATGTTTGTTATCTTCCCCTTGTCAAAATGCATGTTTGATGGCTATAAAAAACTAATTTTCAAAACCTCCCCAAGCCAACCATGTTAACCTCAACCAATGAAGACTAGCATGAACTTAGTATTTTTCTTAAAGTTAGCCTAAAAGAAATCTTAGGAAAAATTAAGTTTTTCAGATCTGGAATCTTGGTTAAACGAGCTCAAAGCTTTTAATTTTTCAATAAAAAATGGCCTTTCACTCATTCCTGAAATGTTCATGCCTTGTTCTTGAGTCAAAACCTTCAGTGGTATGATTAATGGGCTATTTCATCATCCCAAACTACTTTGGGGTTGTGCAAATGAGTTCGTGATGCTCATGCCATTCTTTCCCTTCAATCATGGATGTTTGAATGTCAATGACTTGAGTTTGGACCTATAAACACAAAGAAAATAAGAAATATCCCCTACTTTGCTTTGTCCCTTGCTAGTAGCACAACTATTGCAAATTGAAAAATTACTTTAAAATCCTAAACAATTTTTCATGAATTTTTTTATATTTGTATCTAAAAGTGTGTCAAAATATCTTTAAAACAAGGTCTTATTCACCCTTGGATCATTTCGGATAAGGGAGTTATAATTTTTCAAATCTAAATTGTCTAGAACCTCTGGAATCCGAACATGTATTCTAGTTGGGCCCTTTAGGCCCACTAAACGATTTTTCCAAATCCATCCAGCATTTTTCCTAAATTGTTCATGAAATTTCCTTTCTATAAAGGTATCATTTGTAATTTTTTTATACCATACGAGTCCAGGGTGATTTTTCAAATTTTGTCACACCTTGTCCTTTGTATGCTCTGCTAGCAGCATAATCAATCCGAACTTGAGGATTTATTTCCCTAGAAAGTGACTTTTTGGGATATTGGGAAAATTTTTAGATTGACCGACGTCAAGTTATCATTCTAACAATATCTTGTCCATCCTCTAAAGCCTTTAAACCAATTAAGAATAAATTCAAGAAGTGGGACAGTGTGATGCTATCTCCTATTTTCAATTATGGTCAAAATTGAGTTGTTTTCTCGAGCTTCATCTTGAGACTTTCAAATGTCACCATATCACCCCGATCAAGCTCAAGAACATGCTTTGACCCCCCATAGGCTCGTATCAAGGCATAAACATATTTTTTATCTTACCATCCTCATTCATAATAATTTTTTTTGCCAAAAGTTGTCAAAATGCTCACTCATTTTCTAAATCACAAAGTTTTGTCAAGTTAAGTTTTCCAACTTAACTTTTTTAAAGAGTGTCAAACATGTCACTTTGATACTCCAACCCTGACCTTTCGAGGGGATACTCCAACCTTGCTTTCTAAAATTGTCAAGATTGAAAAATCTTCCTTTGTCAAAATGATTTGTCATCCACGAGGATACTCTAACCCTGACCTTCCAAGAGGATACTCCAACCTTGCTTTTCAAAATTATCAAGACGTAAAAATCCTCCATTGTCAAAATTATTTGTCATCCATAGGGATACTCTAACCCCCACCTTTTCGAAGGGATACTCCAACCCAGTCTTTTAACTATAATTATTTTTTTCTCCTTCTCGGACTTCCATGAATGGTCGAACAAATCTTGTTCAATCAAGAAACCCAGATACATCTCAAAAATTGTACATTTGATTATTTCCAAATAATCGATGTCACTTGCGAGATAAATTCCAGTAGTCCATCCCTTTTCTTTATCATTGCATTGAATGATCCATGTTATGTTAATTTATTTGTTGCTTTACTAATGTGATTTCTTTGTGATGATTATTTGCATTCATGTTTTCCAATCATTTCAAATAAAACTGAAGGTAATATTCCACATAGGTATCTCTCCATTGCCAAAGTGGAATCTTCTATTTTTCAAAGTAAAATCTAAAGGTCATTGTAATCGAAAATCTCTATATTCCTCATCTCCCTAGGGTATATATGAGATTAAATCCTTTTCATTAAGACTTGGATTTGTATTTCTATTGGATTCATGGATTAAAAGGGGTTATATTGAAATGAGGATAAATTAAGATCAAACGAATCAAAACTGAGATAAAACATAGCTAGTTAGGTACCAATTTTAGGCTTTGCAAAGAGGTTTGTACCTCATCGTGAGTAACTAACTCTCGAACCCAAATGATGAATCTTTGTATTACGTAGACCATGGGATCAATGTTTTGAGTTTTGTAACTTAAAACATAGGTTTTAATAGGCATCCGGTCATGCTAGCCTGAAATGATTGATGATGACTCCAAGCGTTAGCCATTTCATCATGGTTATCCGAGACCAATAAGATCAGTTATTCATCTCATGGTCCCCTTCACAATATCACAAGTCGAGAATTCATACTTTCTCATTCTCATCAGGTCGCAAAGGAAAAGTCTCGGTCAAGAAGACATTTCCAAGTCAAAAAAATATTTTAAGTCGTATACACCCATAGATCCATGAGGATCTACCTCGGGGCATGTTGCGACAAATGCCAAGTAAACTAATAGGGGGAACGCGTTTATAATGCCTAATCTTGAAAAGAATGGATATAATTATGAAATTCCATTTTTTTCTTTTTTGGCAAATGAACTTTGATTCTATGGAAATCGATGGGAAGAAAAGCTTTTCTTGTTAAAGCAAAGCATCAATATTATGTATCCTAATAAGGAGAATGTGTTTATGTTGTTGAATCAGGAAAATAATGGATATAATTACGAGAATTCATGTTAATCTTTTTTGGCAAATAAACTTTGATTCTAAAGAAAGTGTGGAGATAAAAGCCTTTCTTGTTGAACCAAAACATCAATGTCATGTATCCCAATAAAGAGCATGCGTACATCCTGCCCAATCATGAAAATAAAAGATATAATTACGAAAATCCATGTTCATCTCTTTTAGGAGATGAACTTTTATTCTATGAAAATGGTGAGAAGAAAACCTTTTCTTGTTAAGCCAAAGCATCAATATCGTGTATACCAATGAGGAGAATGTGTTTATGATGCCCAATCATGAACATAATGAATATAATTACAAAATTCCATGTTTTTCTCTTTTGGTAGATAAACCTTGATTCAATGAAAAAAGGTGAAAAAAGTTTTTGTCCGAAGCTAAAGCATTAATTTCATGTATCCCAATGAGGAGAATATGGTCATGATACCTAATCAAGAAAAGAATGGATATAATTATGAACTTTCATGTTTATTTTTTTGGTAAATGAACATTGATTCCATTGAAAATATTGGAAAAAAAAGCTTTTCTTGTGAAACCAAAGCATCAGCATCATGTATCCTATAACGAGAATGTACTTATGACACACAGTCATGAACAAAATGGATATAATTACAAAATTCCATGTTCATCTCTTTCGACAAATAAGCCTTGGTTCTATGAAAAATGGTGGAAAGAAAAGCTTTTCTAGATAAACCAAAGCACCAATATCATTTATCCTGGAGAGGGGAAAGTGTTTATGATGCCCAATCGAGAATAAAATGGATATAATTTAAAAAATCCATGTTCCTCTCTTTTGGCAAATGAACTTTGATTCAACCAAAAAATATTGGAAAGAAAAGCTTTTGTTGTTAAAGCAAACCATCAATATCATGTATCCTAATCAGAAGAATATGTTTATGATTCCCAACCATAAAAGGAATGGATATAATTACGAAAATCCATGTTCATCTCTTTTGGTGGATGAACTTTGACTCTGCAAAAATGGCATAAAGAAAACCATTTTTTATTTATACGAAGCATCAACATCATGTATCCTGATGAAAAAAATGTGCTTATAATGCCTAATTATGATATGAATAGATATAATTATGAAAATACATGTTCATCTCATTTGGAAGATGAACTTTGATTCTACAAAAGAAATGATGGAAAGAAAAGCATTTCTTATTAATCCAAAGCATCAATATTATGTATCCTAATAAGGAGAAAGTGTTTGTGATGCCAATCATGAAATGAATGGATATAATTACAAAAATCCATGTTTGTTTCTTTTGGTGGACAAACTTTGACTTAACAAAAAAAGTTGGAAAAAAAGCTTTTTTTGTTAAAGCAAAGCATCGACACCATGTATCCTAATGATGAGAATGTGTTTATGATGCCTAATCATGAAAAGAATAGATATAATTATGAAAATTTATGTTCATCTCTTTTGGTGGATGAACTTTGATTTTACCAAAATGGCAAAAAAAAAAACCATTTCTGGTTAAACCAAAGTATCAACATCATGTATCTTAATGAGGAGAATGTGCTTATGATGCCCAATTAGGAAATGAATGGATATAATTATGAAAAACCATGTTCATCTTTTTTGGCAGATAAGCTTTGATTACAAAAAAATATGCTTATGATGAGATTATAATGACCAATCATAAAAAGAAAGGAGATTGTGATGTGAATCCGTGTTTATCCTAATTGACATACGAACTTTGATTCTAAAAAATGGTGGGAAGTGAAGTCTTTCTTATGAAACCAAAGCATCAATTCATTTATCCTAATGAGGAGAATGAGTTTAGGGTGCCAAATCATGAAGAGAAAGGAGATTATTATGTAGATATGTGTTTATCTGAATTGACAGACAAACTTTAATTCTTAAAATGGTAAAAAGAAAAGCTTTTCTTATGAAACCAAATCATTAATGTCATTTATCCCAATGAAGGGAATGAGTTTATGGTTCCTCATCATGAAAAAAAAGGAAACTATTTTGTGAATCTGTGTTTATCCCAGTTGAAATATGAACTTTGATTCTAAAAAATGGTGGGAAGTGGAGTTTTTCTTATGAAACCAAAGCATTAGTTCATTTACCCCAATAAGGAGAATGAGTTTATGGTGCCCAATCATGAAAAGAAATGAGAGTTTTATGTGAATCCATGTTTATCCCAATTGACAGATGAACTTTAATTCTAAAAACGGTAGAATGAAAAGCTCTTCTTATGAAACCAAAGCATTAATGTCATTTATCCTAATGAGTATAACAAGTTTATGATACCCAATTATGAGAAGAAAGGAGATTATTATGTGAATCTATGTTTGTCCTAATTGACACACAAAGTTTGATTCTAAAAAATGGTTGGAAGAAAAGTTTTTCTTACGAAACCAAAGCATAAATGTCATTTATCCCAAAAGGAGAATGAGTTCATGGTTCCTCATCATGAAAATATAGGAGATTATTGTGTGAATCCGTGTTTATTCCAATTAATAGATGAACTTTGATTCTAAAAAAATGGTTGGAAGTGAAGTTTTTCTTATAAAGCCAAAGCATAAATTCATTTATCCTAATAAGAAGAATGAGTTTATAATGCCCAATCATAAAAATAAATGAGATTATTATATGATTCCGTATCTATCCCAACTGATAGGCAAACTTTAATTATAAAAATGATAAAAAGATAAGCTTTTCTTATGAAACCAAAGCATTAATGTCATTTATCCCAATGATGAGAATGAGTTTATGGTTCCTCATCTTGAAAAGAATAGAGATTATTATGTGAATCTGTGTTTTTCCAAATGGACAAAAGAATATTAATTCTATAAAATGATGAAAAGTGAAGCTTTTTTTATGAGACCAAAGCATCAATGTCATTTATCTGAATGAGTAGAACGAGTTTATGGTACCCACTAATGACAGAAAAAGAAATTACTATGTGAATCCATGTTTATCCGAATTAACAGACGAACTTTAATTCTAAAAATGGTAGAAACCAAAGCTTTTCTTATGAAACCAAAGCATCAATGTCACTTATCCCAATAAAGAGAATGAGATCATGGTGCTCAATCACGAAAAGAAAGGAGATTTTTATGTGAATCCATGTTTACCCTAATTGATAAATGAACTTTAATTGTAAAAGTGGTAGAAAGAGAAGCTTTTTTTATGAAACCTAAGCATCAATGTCATTTATCGCAAAGAGTATAACGAGTTTATGGTACCCAATCATGAGAAGAAAGGAGTTTATTATGTGAATCTGTGTCTGTCCTAATTGACAAATAAATTGGATTCTAAAAAATAGTTGGAAGAAAAGTTTTTCTTATGAAACCAAAGAAAAAAATGTCATTTATCCCAATAAGAAGAATGAGTTCATGGTTCCTTATCATGAAAATAATGGAGATTATCATGTAAATTCGTGTCTATCCTAACTGACAAATGAACTTTAATGCTAAAAATGATAAAAAAAAAAGCTTTTCTTACTAAACCAAAAGTTCAATCTCATTTATCCCAATGATGAGTATGAGTTTATGGCACCTCATCTTGAGAGGAAAGGAGATTATTATGTGAATATGTGTTTATCCCAATTGACAGACGAACTTTGATTCTAAAAAATGGTGGGAAGTGAAGTTTTTCATATAAAACCAAAGCATCAATTCATTTATCTTAATGAGGAGAATGAGTTTATGGTTCCTTATCTTGGAAAGAAAGAAGATTATTATGTGAATCTATCTTTGTCCAAATGGATAGACGAACATTAATTCTATAAAGTGATGAAAAGTAAAGCTTTTTTTATGAAACCGAAGCATCAATATCATTTATCCGAATGAGTAAAACGAGCTTATGGTAACCACTAATGAAAAGAGAAGAGATTATGATATGAATCTGTGTTTATTCGAATTGACATATGAACTTTAATTCTAAAAATGGTAGAAAGAGAAGCTTTTCTTATTAAACTAAAGCATCAATGTCACTTATCCCAATAAAGAGAATGAGATTATGGTGCCTAATCATGAAAGGAAAGTAGATTGTTATATGAATCCGTGTTTATCCCAATTGACAAATGAACTTTGATTCTAAAAAAATATGGGAAGTGAAGTTTTTTTTATGAAACCAAAGCATCAATTCAGTTATCCCAATAAGGAAAATGAGTTTATGGTTCCTCACTTGAAAAGAAAAAAGATTATTATGTGAATCCATGTTTGTCTAAATGGACAGACGAACATTAATTCTATAAAATAATGGAAAGTGAAGTTTTTTATGAAACTAAAGCATTAATGTCATTTATCCGAATAAGTAGAATGAGCTTATGGTACCCACTAATGAAAGAAAGGAAATTACTTCATGAATCCATGTTTATTCGAATTGATAGACGAACTTTAATTCCAAAAATGTTAGAAAGAAAAACTTTTCTTATGAAACCAAAGCATCAATGTCACTTATCCCAATGAGGAGAATGAGATTATGGTGCCTAATCATGAAAAGAAAGTAGATTGTTAAGTAAATCCATGTTTATCCTAATTGACAAACAAACTTTGATTCTAAAAAAGGGTGGGAAGTGAAGTTTTTCTTATGAAACCAAAGCATCAATTCATTTATCCCAATAAAAAGAATGAGTTTATGGTTCCTCATCTTGAAAAGAAAAGAGATTATTATGTGAATCCATGTTTGTCCAAATTGACATGCAAACATTAATTCTATAAAATAATGGAAAGTGAAATTTTTTATGAACCAAAGCATCCATGCCATTTATCTAAATGAGTAGAACAAGTTTATGGTACCCACTAATGAAAGAAAGGAGATTACTTCATGAATCCGTGTTTATTTGAATTGACAGATGAACTTTAATTCCAAAAATGGTAGAAAGAGAAGCTTTTCTTATGAAACCAAAGCATCAATGTCATTTATCCCAATGAAGAGAATAAGATTATGGTGCCCAATCATGAAGAGAAAAGAGATTATTATGCAAATCTGTGTTTATACCAATTGACATATGAACTATGATTCTAAAAAATGGTGGGAAGTGAAGTTTTTCTTATGAAACCAAAGCCTTAATTCTTTTATCCCAATGAAGATAATGAGTTTATGGTGCCAAATCATAAAGACAAAAGAGATTATTATGTAGATTCATGTTTATCCAAATTGACAGATGAACTTTAATTCTAAATATGGTAGAAAGAAAAGCTTTTTTTATGAAACAAAGCATTAATGTCATTTATCCCAATTAGGGGAATGCATTTATGGTTCCTTATCATGAAAAGAAAAGAGACTATTATGTGAATCCATGTTTATCTTAATTAAAAGATGAACTTTGATTCTAAAAAATGGTGGGAAGTGAAGTTTTTCTTGTGAAACCAAAGCATTAATTCATTTATCCCAATAAGGAGAATAAGCTTATGGTGCCCAATCATGAAAAGAAATAAGATTTTTATGTAAATCTAAGTTTATCCCAATTGGCAGACGAACTTTAATTTTAAAAATGGTAGAAATAGAAGCTTTTCTTATGAAAGCAAAGCATTAATGTGATTTATCCCAATGAGTAGAATGTGTTTATGGTACCCAATCATGAAAAGCAAGAGGATTATTATGTGAATTTGTATCTATCCCAGTTGATGGACAAACTTTGATTCTAAAAAAATTGGTGGGAAGAGAAGTTTTTCTCATGAAACTACAACATCTATTCATTTATCCCAATAAGGATAATGAGTTTATGGTTCCTTATCATGAAAAGAAAGGAGATTATTATGTGAATCCGTGTTTGTCCAAATTAATAGACAAACTTTAATTCTATAAAATGGTGGAATGTGAAACTTTTTTTATGAAACCAAAGCATCAAAGTCATTTATCTGAATTTGTAGAATGAGCTTATGGCACCTAATAATGAAAAAAAAAAAGAGATTACTAAGTGAATCCATGTTTATTCAAATTGATCGATGAAATTTAATTCTAAAAATGGTAGAAAGAGAAGCTTTTCTTATGAAATCAAAGCATCAATATCATTTATCCCAATAAGGAGAATGTCTTTATGGTGCCAATCATGAAAAAAATAGACTATCACTTGAATTCGTGTTTATTCCAATTGATAGACAAACTTTGACTCAAAAAAATGGTGGGAAAAAAAGTTTTTCTTATGATAACAAAGCATCAATGTCATTTATCCCAAAGAGGAGAATGATTTTATGGTGCCTAATCATGAAAAGAAAGAGGATTATTATGTGAATATGTATTTATCTCAATTGACAGAAAAACTTTGATTCTATAAAATGGTTGGACGTTAAGTTTTTCCTATGAAACCAAAGCATCCATTCATTTATCCCAATGAGGAGAATAAGTTTATTATTCCTTATCTTGAAAAGAAAAAGATTATTATGTGAATCTGTGTTTATCTAAATGGACAGACGAACATTAATTTTATAAAATAATGGAAAGTGAAGCTTTTCTTATAAAACCAAACATTAATTCATTTATCTTAATAAAGAGAATAAGTTTATAGTGCCAAATCATGAAAAGAAAGGAGATTATTATGTGAATTTATGTTTATCCGAATTGACAGATGAACTTTAATTCTAAAAATGGTAGAAAGAAAAGCTTTTTTTATGAAACAAAAGCATTAATGTCATTTATCCTAACAAGGGAAATGAGTTTATGGTTCCTTATCATGAAAAGAAAGGAGACAATTATGTGAATCTGTGTTTATCCAAATTGAAAGATGAACTTTGATTCTAAAAAATGGTAGGAAATGATGTTTTTCTTATGAAACCAAAGATTAAATCATTTATCCTAATGAGGAGAATGAGTTTATGGTGCCCAATCATGAAAATGAAGGAGATTTTTTTGTGAATCTGTGTTTATCCCAATTGATAGATGACTTTAATTCTAAAAACAGTAGAAAGATAAGCTTTTCTTACGAAAACCAACACATCAATGTCATTTATCCCAATGTGAATAACATGTTTATGGTACCCAATCATGAAAAAAAAGGGATTATTATGTGAATTTATGTTTATCCTAACTGACAGATGAACTTTGATTCTAAAAAATAGTGGGAAGTGAAGTTTTTCTTATGAAACCAAAGCATTAATTCATTTACCCTAATAAGGAGACTGTGTTTATTGTGCCTAATCAAGGAAAAAAAGAGTTTATTACATGAATACGTGTTTATCCTAACTGACGGACGAACTTTGATTCTAAAAAAGGTGGAAAGTGAAGTTTTTCTTATGAAACCAAAGGGTCAATTCATTTATCCTAACGAGGAGAATGAGTTTATAGTGCCCAATTATGAAAAAAAAGGAGATTATTATGTGAATCCATGTATATCCTAAATAACAGACAAACTTTAATTCTAAAAATGATAAAAGGAGAAGCTTTTCTTACAAAACCAAAGCATCAATGCCATTCATCCCAATAAGGAGAATGAGTTTATGGTACCCAATCATGAAAAGATAGGGGCTTATTATGTGAATTTATGTTCATCCACCTTGACATATGAACTTTGATTTTAAAAAAAGGTGGGAGGTTAAGTTTTTCTTATGAAACCAAAGCATCAATTCATTTACCCCAATAAGGAGAATGTGTTTATCGTGCCTAATTAAGGAAGAAAAAGAGTTTATTACATGTCGTAACGTGCCCCGAGGTGGATCTTCATGGATTTATGGGTGCAAATACTTAAAATATTTTTTTTGACTTGGATATGTCTTCTTAATCGAGACTTTTCCTCCGTGACATGATGGGAATGAGAAAGTATAGATTCCCAACTTGTGATATAGTGAAGGGAAGCATAAGACAAATCATTCATCTTATTCGTCTTAGATGACCATCATGAAATGGCCAACACTTAGAGTCAGCATCGATCATTTTGGGCTAGTTATGATCAAATGTCTATTGAAACCTATCTTGAGTTACGAAACTTAAAACATTGATCTTGTGGTTTACATAGTCAAAGATTCACTGTTTGGGTTCGAGAGTTGGTTACGCACAATAAGGCACAAACCTTTTCACGATGCCTAAGATCGGTACCTTATTAGCTATGTCTCATCTCAGTTTTGATTTTTTCGACCTTGACTTGTTATTATTTTGATATAACCCACTTTTAATGCATGAATTTTTGTAGAAATATAAATCCAAGTTTTGATGAAAAGATTTAATCTCATATATGCCACGAAGAGATAGGGAATATAGAAGTTTTCAATAAAAATGACCACTGGATTTTACTTTGAAAATGGAATGTTCCACTTTGGGCACCGGGGAGATACCTACATGGAACATCACCTTAAATTTTACTTGAAATGATTTGAAAAATGAATGCAAATAATCATCATAAAGAAATCATGTTAGTAAGGCAATGAATAAAGGAACATAACATGGACCATTCAATATAATGATAAAGAGAAGGGATGGACTATCAAAATTTATCTAGCAATTGACATCAATTATCTGGGAAAAATTGAATTGATGATTTTCGAGATGCATTTGGGTTCCTTGATTAAATGAGGTTTGTTTGAAATATTCATGGATGTTTGGGAAAGAGAAAAATTCATTATAGTTGAAAGACAGGGTTGAAGTATTCCCTCAGAAAGATAAGGTTGGAGTATCCTCGTGGATGACAAATAATTTTGACAAAGGAAGATTTTTAAATCTTGACAATGTCAAAAAGTGGGGTTAGAGTATCCCTTCGAAAAGAAGAGGTTGGAATATCCCCGTGGATAACAAATAATTTTGCTAAAGGAAGATTTTTAAATCTTGATAATTTTGAAAAGTGACGTTGGAGTATCCCCTCAGAAGGTTAGGGTTGGAGTATTCTTGAAAGTGACATATCTAACACTCTTTAAAGAAGTCAAGTTGGAAAACTTAAATTGACAAAACTTTGTGATTTAGAAAATGAGTGAGCATTTTGATGATTTTTGGCAAAAGAAATTATTATGAATGAGGATGGTAAAGATGTAAAAATAAAATAAAAAATATTTGTGCCTTGATACGAGCCCATAGAAGGTTAGAACATGTTCTCAAGGCTGGTCAGGGTGATATGGTGACATTCGAAAATCTTGAGATGAAACTCGAAAAATAACTCAATTTTGACCATAACTGAAAATAGAGGTTAGCATCATGCTATCCCACATTTTAAATTTCTTCTAAATTGGTTTGAAGGCCTTAGAGGATGGATAAGACACCATCAGAAAGGTAACTTGACGAGGGTCAATCTAGAAATATCCTAATATACCAAAAAATCACTTTTTAGGGAAATAAATTTTCAAATTTAGGTCAACTACACTACTGACAGAGCATGCGAGAAAAAGGGTGTGTTAAAATTCAAAAAATCATTTCAGACTTGTTTGGTATCAAAAAATTGCAAATAATACCTTTCCAAAAAGGAAATTTCATGAACGTTTTAGGAAAAATGTTGGATAGACTTGGAAAAATCATTAATAGGCCTAAAAGGCCCAACTAGAATGCATTTTGTTAACTCTAAGGATTCTAGATAGTCTAGGTTTGAAAAATCATAACTTTTTTATTTGGACTGATCCAGGGGTAACATGACTTATTTTGAAGATATTTTGACACACTTTCAGAGAAAAATATTATAAAATTCATGAAAATCATTTGGGATTTTAACGGGATTGTTTAATTTGTAACAGTGATACTGCCAATAGGGGACAAAGCAAAGCAGAGGATATTTCTTATTTTCTCTATGTTTACGGGTCCAAACTTGAGTCGTCAATGTTCAAATGTCCATGATCGAAGGGAAAGAGTGGTTTGAGTGTCACGAACTCATTTGCACAGCCCCAGAGTAATTTGGGATGATGAAATAGCCGGTTGATCATACCAATCAAGGTTTTGACTCAAAAACAAGGCATGAACATTTAGGGAACAAGTGCAAGGCCATTTTCGTTGGAAAATCAAAAGTTTTGAGCTCGTTTAATCAAGATTACAAATATGGAAAACTTTATCTTCCCCAAGATTTTTAGTTAACTTTAAGAAAAATGCTAAGTTCATGCTAGTCTTTATTGGTTAAGGTTAGCATGCTTGACTTGGGGAGGTTTCAAAAATCAATTTTTTTACAGCCATCAAATATGCACTATGACAAGGAGAAGACAACAAACATACAAGAGGATGGCATGTAACATAAATGGGATGCTAACTTTACCAATGGTCTAGACAAGGAAAGTGTTATACATTTTGACAAGAAAATGTTATAGATGCTGAAAATAACAATGATTCATGACAAGATGCGAGCTAATGTATAAATATGCTTGAAATATGGTAGGCTAAGGATTCACACATGGATTAATCATAACAAGATGCATGGATATGGCATAAAATGCATGAGCAAGAGCTATCAAAATAATAAGGATAAAATAAGGCATTTTGCATATCAAAGGGGCATTAAGGCATCCAAATCCTAAACTATCACAACCAAAAGCCACAAGAATGCATGAGAATCCTAAGAGGGTGATGGAAACATGGAAAGCTCACTAAAATGATGAAGATGCTGAAAAGTAGAAAGTGAAAGTGATAAAATAAAAAGTTATACCAACAAAACTTCAATTTTTGGCCAAGTAACTGGAAGAGCAGAGATGGCTTTAATTTCCCTCTTTTTCTTGTTGTTAATAAGCAAGAAAAAGAGAGAAATAATGAGGTTTTGGTTCTGGTATGGATGAGGGTGATTTTTAGAATGTATAGTGGTTGAGAGTAAGTATTTTGGGGCTATTTTTAGGTGCTAAGTGAAGTGCTATGGGATTTGGTTTTCTTGATGTGTGAATGTGTTTTAGAAGCTGAAAATGAGCTAGAATCTCTACAATCTCAGCTGAGATATAAGTTGTCTATTTATACCAGTATTTTGGAGTCAAATTAAAGGTATCTTTGGTTATTTCTCAAGGGTGACCAAGTGATGTCAACTTGATGGCTATAGAATGGCTGTAGGGAGTAACTTATTGCTAATGTGATGGACATAGGGTGGCTGGTTTAAATACTGAAATGATTTTCCAACAAATAGGGTGGCTGATGGTGATCTTGGTCAACAAACTAGGGAGGAGCAAGGTGATCATGTAACATTGACCTTTCTGATCTAATTTAGACTTCAAAAATGTTTTGATTAATTTAAAAGTCTAAATTTGTAATCTGATATGGGTTTTGATCTTTTCTGATGCAAAGAAATAAGTTAAAATCGAGTTTTGGATCAATGATGGATGAGTAAAAAATTCCCAAACTATGGAAAACGGCCTATATGTATTGATATATTACAGAATGTATCAATACATTTGGTCCAAAAACCTTAAGTGTATCAATACAATGAACATTGTATTGAGACAATGATCATTGTATCGATACTATGAACCATTATATCGATTTAATGCTTCATTGTATCGATACATGTTGATATGTATTGATACATATTTTTTATAGAATACATGTTTTCGTATTGGCATGGCTTAGTATCAATACATGAGCTCCTGTATCAATACATAAGCTGATGTATTGATACATTTACATTTTGTATCGATACAAATGGGGACATTTTAAATTTTTGGATCATTAGATCATTGTATCGATACATGAGAACCATCTATCGATACATTCAAGTAAAGTTATGAATTTCACATGTCTTTTATTCCCGAACATCTTGAACTACATCTTTTGATGCTGCATCTTTGCATTTATCTTTGATATGATCCGTAGGCCTTCTTAACCTCCTCAAAAATACTTTTTTTCTGAGCAACATGTCACCTGATGATCATCGGCCCCTCTCACGTCCATGCTCAGGTTGCTAAAAAAATTAGCGCTGACAAAATAAGGAATTTCCAACTACCTTTTTTTTATTGTTACTGAAAATCAGGAACAGGGCAAAGAGAAATTGACACTATTTTATAATTAAACTCAGAATTAGGAATAAGTGGAATGATACTCCTCAGAACACTTGTAAAGAAATAAATTGTATTTAAACTTTGCAGTGATAAGTGCAGTTTATTGGTAGCAATCTTGATAGAGGTTTAAGTGAATTTGCAGGTTTTGCCCTACCTACTATGGTGTTAGGTTTTATGAGGTTTGACCCCCTAAGGTAGGTGCAGAGTAACGTGGATTTTTTATATGGATGCCGTTGGCTTATCCTAACTTTAACTTAAACTTAGATGCCACCAATTCATCTGGGCTTAGATTCGAGTGCAACTAGCTTGTGCAAGCTTTAACTTAGACTTGGGTGCCACTAGCTTATGTAGGCTTGGACTCAGACTTGGGTGCCGCTAGCTTGTATGGGTATTGACTCAGGTGCCATCAGTTTGTACGAGCTTTGACTCAGACTAGGTGCTACCAACTTGTGTGGGCTTTGAAGGCTTTGAAAAGGTGCCACTGATTTGTGGGCTTTAAAAAAGTGCCACTAAATTATGGGCTTTGAAGAGGTGCTACTAACTTATGGGCTTTAAAAAAGATCCCACTAAATTATGGGCTTTGAAAAGATGCCACTGACTTATAGGCTTTAAAGGGGTGCCATTAACTTGTGGGCTTTTGGAAAGGGTTCCACTGACTTCTGGGCTTTGAAGGGGTGCCACTGACTTGTGGGCTTTATGTGGGTATGATTGGCATCCGGTTGTTTGCATACAAGTTTGTTGCTAACAGCTCATGTAGGCTTAAGAAGGTTTCTTGATAGGTGCCTTCTAAATAACTTTTAGTTTACAAAGCTTAGAGTTCTTACCAGGGACTCCTTAGAGGTTTGGTGAACCTGGCTTGAAGTAACATTGCAAAAATCATGTGTGATATGGTAATGTGAATGCATGATGTGGAATGCTATCATGATTGCATGATGTAAAGTTTAATATGGGAGATAGCCATAGTTTTTCTTGTACATCATTCAGACTCTCAAAGGGATGGTGATTCATCTTTGTTGCAACTATGGACAGGAATAGTGCTAATCTCACTAGGGATTGTAGGTTATCCTAGTTCCACTATGGATATGACAAAAAAAATCTATTCTCAAGAATTTGGATTATTGCATTTCCTAATTTGGGAGGCTCAATCATTTTCCTGACAATTGGAAGGCATTGTTAATAATTTAGAGATTATTTGACTAATTAGATTGATGTTTCTAGTTTTGATAGGATTTTGATAGAATGTATGGGTCGATTGTTGGTTAGCTTAAAATGGTTTTTTCTTAGGATATGGCTTGTGAAAGCAAGAAATGGTTTGGTGTATGGTCATGCCAAGCCGGTATTTGGATGTGAAAAGTGCATGATCTTGATGATCAGGGTGTGAGCGGAGTTCCCTGTGCTTTTCTTTTCCTTTTGATGTAATATCAAGATGTCCTGATTCATATTTTAGTTTATTATCAAACATTATAAGTTAAATGATAAGTGCAATGTGAATTGTATTGGGGCTAAAAGAAACAAGGTAATACTTATTCATGACAACAAAGACATATAACTTGGTATACTACTTGACAAACAAGTGATTCAGTGGTAAGAAGTATGATCTTTTGGGTGGAAGATGCCTCTGACGATCATGACATGAATGTTCTTTAGGTGCTTTCTAGTATCTTTATCAGACAATGAATGTGATTAGTATGAGCTAATATTCGAAAGATCCCTAGGATTGATTCGCTTTGTTCTATAAGTGATCGCGGTCTATGCCCCATCAAAATTGATCTTTTCAAGTTGCCCTTATGGGTTTTCAACTGTAATCGGGTTGGTTGCCCATATGCCTTTTTCAGATTTTCATCTAGACCCTTTTTTGTTTTCTTTTTTTTCGAAGGATGCCTTTTTAGGTTTTTACCTTCTGGGTGTAATATTTCTTGACAGAATTTGAGTTAATTGGGTTGGGCAAGAAACTGCCATCCATTTTTTATAAGATTAGGGCCCTTCCGAATAAGGCTTGCTTCACAACATATGGTCTTTCCCAATTAGAGGTTCACTTGCCCCATGCATCTTTATGAATTAGGAGGATCTTCTTCAATTCCAATTCACCTTGCTGAAATTGTCGTTGGCATATCTTTTTGTCGTGGGCTCAGATCATGCGTCTTTGATACATTTGACTATGGCAGATGGCTTTCATGCATTTTTCCTCGATAAGCTTGAGCTGGTTGTATCTGTTCTTGACCCATTCAGCCTCTTCAAGTTTACTTTCCATCAAGTCTTTAAGCGAAGGGATCTCTACTTCGATAGGCAATACAGCTTCCATCCCATAGACAATAGAGAATTGGGTAGCGTCCGTGGAAGTGCAAATTAAGGTTCGATAGGCATGAAGTGCAAAAGATAGTTTTGCATGCTACTCTTTATAAGTCTCAGCCATTTTCTCAACTATTCTTTTGATGTTTTTGCTGGCTGTCCCCATTTATCTTTGGGTGATAAGGGATAGAATTATGATGCTGGATCTTCAACTATAAGCAGATCGCTTGCATCATTTTCTTGTTTAAGTTGCTTGCATTGTCTATAATGATTTGGTTTGGGAGGCCATCTCTACAGATGATGTCCCGCTTGACAAACCTATAGATAGGCGATCTAGTGACATTAGCATATGGGTAGCCTTTACTCATTTTGGTGAAATAGTCAATTGCTATCGAGATAAAATGGTGTCCATTGAAATCTTTATAGGTGATCAGCCTGATCACATCCATGCCCTACATAGAGAAGGGCCAAGGGGCCATCATGACATGAAGTGGCATTGGAGGGACATTGATCTTGTCTGCATAGATTTGACAGTTATGGCATTTTCGAGCATAATTGATGCAATCTCTCTCGAGGGTTAGCTAGTAATAACCCACTCTCATGATTTGCCTAGCTATCCGATGTCCATTAGCACGTGTGCCGCAAATCCTTTCATGAACTTCTTCTAGGATCATTTTGGCTTTAAGAGTGTTGACGAATCGTGAGTCCTTTTGTATAAGATTTTTCCATTGAGAACAAATCCCATAGCCAGCCTTTTGATAGTCCTTTTATTAGTCTTGATTACATGTTTGGGATATTACTAATCCTTGATGTAACGAAGGATGTCACAGTACCATGGTAGGCCATCATTCTTTTTTTTAATGCTATGATAATGAACCGAAGTTGTGCAGATGCTCATCTGGATGGAGGTAACATCTGACTCTTGGTTAACTTTAAACATGGATGATAATTTAGCCAAAGCATCAGCTATTAGGTTCTCTTCTCGAGCTAAGTGTCGAAAACTGATATCATCAAATTCTTTCTTGAGTTCTGCTATCAACTTCCCATACTGCATCAGCTTAGCTTCATGAGTTTGCCATTCCTCATTCAATTGGTAGATGACTAGGCTTGAATCACGGGACACCTATAATGTCTTAATATTCCTCTCAAGGGTTGCTTGAAGCCGCATGACATAAGTTTCATATTCTGCAACATTATTTGTGCAGTCAAAATTTGGCCTTGCTGTGAACGAATAATGACTCCCGTCGGGTGACATCAATATTGCCCCAATTCTATGTCCTAGAGTGTTTGATGCTCTATCAGAATACATCTTTTAGGATTGATCTTGGTTAAAGGCATTTTCGTCTTCAGAAATGCACATTAGATCTTCATTTGAGAAGTTGAAACTTAAGGGTTCATAATCATCTACCACTTGACTTGCCAAAAAATCAGCGATTGCATTGCCCTTGATGGCCTTTTGTCTAACATAAGCAATGTCGTATTCAAAAAGCAGGACATGCCATCTAGCCAACCTTCCTAATAATGGAAGGGCTTCGTACACATACTTGATAAGATCAAGCCTTGCAATCAACCATGTGGTGTGATATAGCATATACTGCCTGAATCTTCTAGTTGTCTATACCAAAGCACAGCACAACTTCTCAATTGCAGAGTAGTTGCAGTCGCATTCCGTGAACTTTTTGCTTAAGTAGTAGATTGCTTGTTCTTTATTTCCTGACTTACCATGCTGCCCTAATACCCAACCCATAAACTTGTCAAAGACTGCCAAGTAAAGGATTAAAGGTCGACTAGGCACTGACAGTACCAACACCGACGAGCTTGACAAATAATGTTTGACTTTATCAAAGGCTTCTTGACATGCCATATTCCACTCTCCTGGATTTTGTTTACGAAGGAGTCGAAAGATAAAGTTGCATTTGTTAGTGAGTTGGGATATAATCTAGCAATGTAGTTCAGCTTCCCTGAAAAGCTTCTCACTTTTTTTTAGGTTTAAGGTGGTGGCATATCTTGAATGGATTTAACTTTGTTTGGGTCAACTTCAATCCCTTTTTCACTAACTACAAAGCCTAGAAGCTTACCCGAACTGACTTCGAATGTACATTTGGTAGGATTCAATTTGCGTTAAAATTTTCATAGTTGTTCAAAAAGTTTCTGAAGGTTTGTGACATGCTCATCCTCTTTTGTTGACTTGGCAATCATGTCGTCAATGTAGACCTCAATTTCATTGTGCATCATGTCATGGAATAGGGCTACCATGGCCTATTGATAAGTTGCCCCAGCATTTTTTAGTCCGAAGGGCATGACATTATAGCAAAATATCCCCTGTATGGTTACGAAAGTTGTTTTCTCCATATCTTCAGGCACCATCTTGATCTAGTTGTAGCATGTGAATCCATCCATAAAGGAGAAAAGAGAATTATTGGTCATGTAGTCTACTAGAGTGTCAATGTCAGGTAGCAGGAAGTTATCCTTGGGACTAGCTCGATTCAAATCCTGGTAATCAATACACATTTATACTTCGTTATCTTGCTTTAAGACTGGGACTATATTGGTAACCCATTCTATATACCTGGCTACTTTGATAAACCTCGCATCAAACTACTTTTTGACTTCCTCTTTAATTTTGAATAGCATTTCTGTCTTCATCCTCCTTAACTTTTGTCAGATTGGCTTGCATTCAGGGTTGATGGAAAGCTTGTGGACCACTATATCAGTGTCCAGTCCTAGCATGTTTTGATATGACTAAGCGAATACATCTCGATATTCCTAGAGTAATTCTATCAGCTTGGTCCTAATCATTGACTTTATTAAGGTTTTGATTTTTGATCCTCCTAAGTACCTAGATTTATTATTTTTGTTGGGTCTTTATGGGGCATTATCTATTTTTCTTTTTACTCAACTAATCATAAGAGGTCTGATGGTATGGAGCTTTCTTTGAAATCTTTTTTAGGATCAACTTCACTAGTGCAAATTAACTATTCGAAATCGATTTTCAAAAAACCATCAGACACATCCATGTCACTATCATCAGGACACCTGAAAGGGTAAAGAAATAAACATTGCAAATGGCACAAACACAACCTAGGGATTTAGATAAGAATGAAGGCAAATGGGTAATTGAGACAAAAAGATTGAAAAGTGATGTAGGCATATAATATGGAATGATATATGCAAAAGTCATTTCATCGATAATGTTTGATAAAAATGCCTCTTACATAGGACACGTACTTGCCTTTAGGCAAGGGCAGGTAGGTTTTCATTTCTTGACATTACATGAAAGGGACAAGAAAAGTGCAGAGGCTTCCATTATGACCTTGTCATCAAAATCAGGTTTTGCTTGCAAAACATAAATTCTATGGCTCGGTATCCTGGAGATCGAGGTAGTAAAGGGCTTTGTTTAAGATGACCAAGACATCTTTAGCCTTTTGCTTTTTTGGTTCTTAAATTGATTCATCCTTCTAAACAAAATATCTTATAGAGAGACGAGAAAATTATTGGCTTTGATTCCCCCTCTTGACCTAATAATCATTTCATCTCTTGGTTGTATATCCTCCTTTCTTGCTGCCTTCTTGACTGTGCCTTAGCCTTGAATCCTAAGCCTCTTTTGTTGCTTGAGTGGTGACCTGTAGAGCTCAGGCCATCCCTTGTAGATTCTTACCAAGCCCTTTTCTAGCATGTAAACCTTTGCCAACGGTCAATTTTAAACCTGAGTGGGTGTTCTTTGACAGGTGGGTTTCAACTATTGGCAATCCTTTTCCCATAATTGTTGCATTAACAAACTCTAAAGATTGGAATAATAAATCTAGTGCATCATTAGGCTTTATGTAGATATTCGCAGTGAAAGCAGTGGCGATCATTTCTTCTTCATCTTCGATGGTGACTACTTTGTCATCTATCATAAATTTGAGCTTTTAATGGAAAGAAGGTAGGGCAGCTCCGGCAGAGTGTATCAATGGCCTTCCTAATAGGCATTGTAAGAAGGATTAATATCTATAACTTGAAAATCCACTTCATATATACATGGGCTTATCTGGAGCTAGATTGTGATATTTCTAATTACTTTACGACACGTTCCATTAAAAGCTCAGACTATGGTATGGCTACTTTTGATGTTGGATTGATCGACAAGGAGTTTACTTAATGTAGCATAGGCATGACATTAAGGGCCAACCCTTTATCTTTGAGTACTTTAGGCAAAATGCGTCCCCTGTAATGGGTAGTGATATGCAGAGCTTTATAACTGCCCCTGCGTTTGATAGGGCACTCATCATCAGTGAAAAAGATATAATTATTGGCTCTGATGTTGTTCACTAATCGATCCAATTTATCCACGAAGATGTCTGATGGCATGTATGCTTCATTTAACACCTTCAATAATGCATTTTGGTGAACCTCTGAATTAAGGAGCAGAGATAGCATAAAGATCTTTGTAGGTTGTTTGCTTAACTAGTCCACAATGTAGTATTCACTGTGCTTGATAAACTTGAGAAACTCTATGGCTTCTCTTTCATTCATTGCTTCCTTGACTTTCTCAGGCTCAAAATTCTTTACTTGGGCCTGAGTGGTAATGGTGCTTGGAGATGCATCAACCTTCTATTTTTCTTGAGTTGGGGGAGTGTAACACCTACCGCTACCGGTTAGGTGACTAACTCCTGATAGTTCCATTGTAGTACTTACAGAGGTTAGTTATTCGATCATCACTACATGATTCTTGTATTTCCATGGGATAGCTTTGTTGCTTTTATACGGGAATGGTTTAGGTATTTCCACAACTAACTTTGGTGTAGGTATAGAAAAACTGACCTCAGAACTTGACTTACCATAAAGAATAAGGGGTCAGTTTCTATCATAAGATGGTTGCATGGTTTCATCCGCTATCATGTTGGTAGATTCAGCAGCAGGTGTGGTTTCTTGATAGAATTCTATTTGACCTTTCTTCATCATTTTTTGAACCTTGAACCTAAACTCCTTGAATGTTTGTAGGGTATGATCTACAACTGTGTAGAAATCACAGAAATTGTTAGATTATCTTCTAATTTTTTTGTTGCATTAAGCAACCCGACCTAAATTAATGCCTGCTAGACCAAGAACATTGGCATCTTTTCATCCTCTATGCTTGCCTTGACTTTATATTTGTTCTTAATGCCGATCATGTTTGCAGCTGGTTCTGTATGGTTTGGTAAAGGATTGGTAGCAACATTTGGTCCCTGGCTCATCTCGAACTATAAAACTTTTAAGCTAATTAGATTTGCATATTTTGCTTGAAAGATATGTAGTTTTCGATGTCATACCCTGGGGCCTCAACGTGTTATTCACAGTGGGTGTTAGGGTTGTACTATTGTGGGTATGGCAGCTTCTTTTTTAGGACATAAATCGGAGCCACTAAGTGATTTTGGAGCAAAGTTTGGTAGAGCTCCTTATAGGTCATAGGGATGGGATCAAAGTGTTGCCTTTGTTGATTCAGACGTTAATTGCTAGATGCATTATTGGTTGTTTGATAGGTATTTTGGGGGAATTACAGAGAGCAACTTTGTGGTAGGTTTGATAGGATTGCAAATGATGGGTTATAGGTTATGGCATAAATTAGCTATAGGGATATTGTGATGGGGTGAGAATGTGGCATGCTTGAGTAGCGAGGGTTAGGTGCTTAACGCCGTCTTGGTTGAGACTAACTGACGTAATTTATGGTATTGGCCTCTCTTTCCTTTTTCTTACCAGCAATGGACTTCTTACTCGATCTAGCTGTTTCCCAGTAAACATTCTACCACTTTTAGTGGCAACATCGATCATTTCTCCAGAGAAAACTAAGTTTGCAAATTTCTTGGTGGCATTCCCTATGAGTTTCTCGTAATAAGGATCATATAAGGTATGAATAAAAGTGACTGTCATATCTTTTTTTGTGAGGGGAGGGTAGACTAGGGCTACTTTTTTTTCCATCTTTGGACGTATTGCCTGAAACTTTTAGTGGATCTTTTCTCAAAATTCATCAAGGAAAGTTAATCCGACTTCCAACCCAACATGTGCTAGTATTGATTTAGAAAGGCCTTAGCCAAGTCAGCCCATGATTGGAATTTCACATTGTCTAGCTTGATATAACACCGAGTTGCTACCCCAGTGAAGTTATGCTAGAAGCAATGGATAAGGAGCTTTTCATCTTTCTTGTACTCGGTCATCTTTTATAGGTACATTCAGACATGGATGAAAGGGTTGATGGTTCCATTAAACTTCTCAAACTTTAGGACTTTCAACTTCAGGGGAATGATAAGGTTAGACACCAAAGACAGTGATTGCACATCAAGAACTCTGAACTTGTCACTCCCCTTGATAGCTTGGAGGCTTTTTTCTAGCTAGCTAGAATTTGTTCACTTCTTCTGCAATCATGGTGGACTTTTGACCTTCTATTTTATCTAGTTCCTCATGGTCAAGGTTATCGGTTTTGCTAATGAGACTTTTACGTTGACCCCTTGAGTACTGAGAATGAATTAACCTATCATAATGGGATTTAGGTAGTTGACTAGCGGAGCCTGAGTGGCAGGTGTAGGAGTGGATCGTTGTTCTTGTCTAGTTTCCTCTTGGGCGAGTTCTGGATTATTGGTAGAGGGACTTTCAGCATTGGGAGGATCATTCTTTATTTTAGTAGTGCTGGCTTGCCATTTTTCTTTCATAAAGGCGGTCATTAGCTCCATAAGTTTTGTGATTTGATTTTTATTTCATATTGCTGATTAAGCACCTGGTCTTGTGATTCCTAAACTATTAGTTCAAGTTGATCAATATGAGCTTCATGATCACTCTCTATGTTTGCTTATGGCATCGTGTGTTGTAGCGGTGCGTGATGTAAGGTTCCGTATTCCTAATTGATCTCAAAATCCATTACACTTTTATGGCCTAATTCTCATATTAGACTTTTATTAAAAATGTATTTATTGATGAGCATTTATGATGTAATGATAAGTTAAGATAATGAATAATTGATGCAAGTGTAATGAAAAATGGTGAAATTAAATGTGCAAATGCGTTGGAGATAAATGATTCTTGGAACAGTTTCATCAATAACATCATTCATAGAGTTACAAAAGGGTTTTTCTTTTACGACATGATTACATCTGAAAATATCTAACATGATTACATTATGTAATCACACGATCATGAAAACCCAAAAGTTGTTGCTCATGATCTCTAATAGGTACGATGTCTCACCTTATAGACTGAGCTGCTTCAATCATGTCATTCCCTCTTGTTGAACCATCCAAACTTGTTCAGTAAAGTGTTAATGTGGCATTTGGTAACTCAAACGTGCTTGGTTGATTGTCGCTTGCCATTCTAATTCGCGTTACTTGGAAGCCCTTATTAGTTCATTGATATGACCTTGATGAACCTAGAGAGACTATTCAAACTCTTGGATTCTATGAGTGAGGGCTTCATTTTCAACTCTAGTGGCTCTCACATCTCGCATTTGGGCCTTGAGTCTTTGATTCCTTCGTTGGTAGATGGAAGTGAGAGCACATGCCTCGTGAACTTTTCTTTACTGGTTCTTACTTCTTTCTTTTGCTGATTCAGCTTGCGATTAAGAGTGGCGACTTTTGCTTCTTATTCGACTGATGTCTTGCCAATATGTCAGGACTTGTTAAATTTTCAGAGCGTCATATAATCCTTGGTTAGGCTTTTGAAGTCATCTTTGAGGTGATCCTTTTCTTTAACGACTCGATCCATTTCACCACATAGATATCCATCTCTAGTTGGCCCTTTTCCTCCTTAAGTCCAGAGATTTCTATGGCAAATGATGTTTTTTCTCACTCGAACTCACTTCTAAGTAGCTCGATCTCAGAAGGCTATTCTTCTATTAGGATTTGCAATATCTCGTAGTTAGGTGGTGGCAATAGATCGTTGATATAGCAGATCTTCATTCTTCGTATGCAAAAGTGGTGGGGCTTCCTCTCCAGTATCTTTCCATACAATGGACCTTCAAGGCTTAGAAAGTTAATTGGACTTTTACTTTATAATTGGGCTCTCCGTATTTAAAATCCTAATGTCCCAAGTCTTCAAAGAATGGGATGAATTATTGGCACTGGAACTGATGCAATACCAATAGAGGAGCATAACTGGTATTTCCCTGTAATCCTAGGAGTGATACATAAGTGTAGTTTCCACATCTATACACAATCGACTGAGGGAACACCCATGGGGCTCTCCACGTGATTTCTTCCTCCTTGACGTTTTGTAATTCCTTGACCCAATGCTTTTTTGTCTTATCTTGATGACATTCTTCCTTTAATATTGTGGAAAGAGGACTGAACTTAAAGAAGAAATTTTGCCTGGTTCTTTCCTCCCTAACATAGAGATGACCTAGGAGCCATAACTGGAGCAATGGGGCACACCTGATAAACCTTCCTGTTCCCATTTTTTTACAAAAGCTGAGGGTGCGGATGGTTTTGGCAATGATGGCGGAAGCAAGGTTGATGTCGCAACGTAGACAAGAAAAAAAATCTATTACTACCACCTCTACATAACCTATAGTCTTCAGGAATATAACGAGCCTGTAGATTGCTAGAGCATAGACATCTTGAACTTTCTTTTGGTCAAAAAGATTTACCAGCCTCTTTCAAGCTGGCCCAAGAGATGCATTTGTTGTTCCCTTTTACTTTCACATGACTATCAACCCATGCTTCTGTGGCTCCAAAAATTTGTCTCAACCTTTTCTTGAATGGAAAAGGTAATAATGCTTTGTAGTAAATCCTGTCAGACTTAGCCCTTTCTATATTGAGCAGATCTATGTATTAATTAATGGTAGGGATTAAATCTTGTTGATTGAAGGTGAAACATCAGTAGGCCAGATTCCAAAACTGTGTCGCTGCTTGCAATAATCCATCATCCAACTGAACTCAAAGTTAGAGAGTTATTATCTTCGTACTTTTAGTGCAGGCTTCTTTCTCGTTGTTATCCCAACTGTCCTAAATGTGCTTTAATTCCCGACAATCATTCTGACAAAAAACAATCTTGATCTCTTCATGTATTTCTAAGATATAATCGGGCTTTAGGATGTCCCCGTCTTGACATTGGCGACCTTCTGACCATGTTCTAACATTTTCAAAAGACTCGATAGTGGAGATAAGCTGTTGCAACATAAATAATGCCCCTTGTTGAACACCAAACCATAATAATTATCCCAAAATGATGATAGTCATGATAGTTATGATGAGATGATGCATGCACGAAAACATAAACAAAGGGAAAATAAGTTAGTGGAACATATAGGAGACAAATGTAAAGAAATAAAGAATTTAAGAACATCAGAACAAAATATTTATAACATGTCTCAACCAAGGTGGTGAAAGGAGAAATGGGCAGTAGTTAAACATGCCAGGATCTAATCTGCCCTTCATAAGGTGATGCAATATCTTATTTTGATAGAAAAATAATCGACCAGTAGTAATACTCGTTTGTCACCACCAGTGTGGATGTGCGTTAAGCTGTGACTCTAACAGCATAATAGCTACAGCATAAGACATTGCAAATGATGGTTTTTGCTCACTGTCTCTTTTTTAGACAAAGATTAGCCATCATTTGTGTGACATGACGGCATGACTTGATATATGATAAAAATGCAAATACGGGTGACAATTGTATACTCTTTGTCACCTACATAATTATGGTAATTAAGAGTAAAGGTTAGAAATGTTTCCCCGATTGACCCTATTCCCCTGATATTCTAGTAGTGTTCTGGTATGGTTTGACATGGTTTAGCTCATAGGACTCACTATATAAGGTTAAGATTGATGCCTAAATAGGTGTCTGCATCGTTCCTTCATCCAGTAAAGACAATCGAGGCACCATGATCCTAGGCCCATCGTGGTTTGGCAAAAAAGGTTCAGTCCGGTGGATGTATTTCCCTAAGCAAATGTAAAGGGTTACTCATGAGAGACAAAGGTCATTTACATCCGTGAAGTTATTGCCATGCCAATGTGGAGGGTTACTAACGAAGACGAATAGCTTACTTCCTCCTAATGATTGGGTTATAACCAAGCCATGGATTTGGCAGGACTCTAATGTGCGTGCAAGTGCATGGTGTGTGATGGGGAAACAATCAAACGTTTTTGCTTACTTCTGTATTACCATTTTTACTAAATTGATAATTATTCAAAAATAAGACAATTCTGACAATCATGCCAAACAAAAGATTAGTTGACAAAACAAATGCCATTTATCCCAGTGAGGAGAATGAGTTCATGGTTCCTCATCTTAAAAAAAAGAAATTATTATGTGAATCCATGTTTGTCACAATTGACAGACGAACTTTGATTCTAAAAAATGGTGGGAAGTGAAGCTTTTCATATGAACTAAAGCATCAATTCATTTATCCCAATGAGGAGAATGAGTTTATATTGCCAAATCAAGAAAGGAACCAAGATTATTATATGAATCCGTGTTTATCTCGATTGATAGACGAACTTTGATTCTAAAAATTGGTGGGAAGTGAAGTTTTTCTTATGAAACCTTAGCATCAATGTCATTTATCCAAATAAGGAGAATAAGTTCATGGTTCCTCATCATGAAAAGAAAGGAGATTATTACGTGAATCTGTGTTTGTTCTAATTAACAGATGAACTTTGATTGTAAAAATAGTGGGAAGTGAAGTCTTTCTTGTGAAACCAAAGCATTAATGTCATTTGTCCCAATAAGGAGAATGTCTTTATGGTGACCAATCATAAAAAAAAAGGAGATTATTATGTGAATTTATGTTTATCCCAATTGAAGCTAAACTTTGACTCCAAAAAATCATGGGAAGAGAAGTTTGTCTTTTGAAACCAAAGCATCAATGTCATTTATGGTGTCCACTCATGAAAAGAAAGGGAATTATTAAGTGAATCTGTGTTTATACCAATTGACAGATGAATGTTGATTCTAAAAAATGGTAGGAGGTGAAGTTTTTCTTATGAATCCAAAACATTAATTCATTTACCCCAATAAAAAGAATGTGTTTGTTGTGCCCAATCAAGGAAAAAAAGGAGTTTATTACGTGAATATGTGCTTATCCTCATTGACAGATGTACTCTTATTCTAAAAAATGGTGGGACGTAAAGATTTTCTTTTTAAACCAAAACATCAATGTCATTTATCCCAATGAGGAGAATGAGTTTATGGTTCCTCATCCTGAAAAAAAAAAGAGATTATTATGTGAATATGTGTCTATCCTAACTAATAGATGAACTTTAATTCTAAAAATTTTAGAAAAAGAAGCTTTTCTTACGAAACCAAAGCATCAATGTCATTTATCCCAATCAAGAGGACGAGTTAATGGTTCCTTATCTTGAAAAGAAAGGACATTATTATGTGAATCCATGTTGGTCCTAATTGACAGACGAATTTTGATTCGAAAAAATAGGGGGAAGTGAAGTTTTTCATATGAAACCAAAGCATCAATTCATTTATCCCAATGAGGAGAATGGGTTTATGGTGCCAAATCATGAAAAGAATGGAGATTATTATGTGAATCGATGTTTATCCTAATTGACAGATGAATTTTGATTCTAAAAATTGGTGGGAAGTGAAGTTTTTCTTATGAAACCATAGTATCAACATTAGTTATCCAAATAAAGAGAATGAGTTCATTGTTCCACATCATGAAAAAAAAAGAGATTATTACGTGAACCGATGATTGTCCCAATTGACAAACAAAGTTTGATTCTAAAAATGGTGGGAAGTGACATTTTTGTTGTGAAACCAAAGCATTAATGTCATTTATCCCAACAAGGAGAATGTGTTTATGGTGTGCAATCATGTAAAAAAGAAGACTATTATGTGAATTTATGTTTATCCAATTGACAAATAAACTTTGACTCCAAAAAATGGTGGGAAGAGAAGTTTTTCTTATTAAATGAAAGCATCAATGTCATTCATCCCAATAAGGAGAATGAGTTTATGGTGCCTAATCATGAAAATAAAAGGGATATTTATGTGAATCTATGTTTATCCTAATTGGCAAATGAACTTTGATTCTAAAAAAAGGTGGGAGGTGAAGTTTTTCTTATGAAACCAAAGCATTAATTCATTAACCCTAATAAGGAGAATGCATTTATTGTGCCCTATCAAGGAAAAAAAGAGTTTATTACGTGAATCCGTGTTTATTCTAATTAATGGATGAACTTTGACTCTAAAAAATGATGGGAAGTGAGGTTTTTCTTATAAAACCAAAGCATCAATGTCATTTATTCTAATAATGAAAATGAGTTTATGGTTCCTTATCTTGAAAAAAAAAGAGATAATTATGTGAATCAGTGTCGATCCTAACTGACAGACAAACTTTAATTCTAAAAATGATAGAAAGGAAAGCTTTGCTTATGAAACCAAAGCATTTATGTCATTTTTCTCAGTGAGAAGAATGAGTTTATGGTTCCTCATCTTGACAAGAAATGAGATTATTAAGTGAATCTGTGTTTGTCTGAATTGGCAGGTGAACTTTGATTGAAAAAAATGGTGGGAAGTGAAGTTTTTCATATGAAACCAAAGCATCAATTCATTTATCCCAATGAGGAGAATGGGTTGATGGTTCCTCATCATGGAAAAAAGGAGATTATTATATGAATTTGTGTTTACTCCAGTTGACAAACGAACTTTGACTCCAAAAAAGGTGGGAAAAGAAATTTTTCTTAAGAAACCGAAGCGTCAATGTCATTTATCCCAATAAGAAGAATGAGTTTATGGTGCCTAATCATTGAAAGAAAGAAGATTATTATGTGAATCCGTGTTTGTCTTAATTGACAGACGAATATTGATTCTAAAAAAAGTGGGAAGTGACGTTTTTCTTGTGAAACCAAAGCATCAATGCCATTTATCCCAATAAGGAGAATGTGTTTATGGTGCCTAATCATGAAAAAAAAAGAGGTTATTATGTGAATTCATGTTTATCCCAATTGACAGATGAACTTTGACTCCAAAAAATCATGGGAACAGAAGTTTTTCTTATGAAACCAAAGATTAATGTCATCTATCCTTTTGAGGAGAATCAGTTTATGATGCCCAATCATGAAAGAAAGGGGATTATTCTATGAATCTGTGTTTATCTCAATTAATGTCAAACATTATTTCTATAAAATGATGGAAAGTGAAGCTTTTTTATGAAACCAAAGCGTCAATGTCATCCGAATAAGTAGAACAACCTTATTGTCAAATAAGGAGCTTACTATGGTCAAATAATGGAATTCCTATAGTGAAATCATCTACGGATACATAAACTGTTTGAATAAAAGTTATGGATCCCTCCTTGGTGGAAGTAATTTTTTCTTGTAAAGAACCTGTTTCGGTACCAAGGGTAGGTTGACAACCCACAACAGAAGGCATTCTACCCAATAAAGTAGATACTTCGGATCCTGCTTGGACAAAACGGAAGATATTGTCTCTAAATAGAAGTATGTCTTGTTCATTAACATCTAGAAAATATTCTGCCATAGTTAGGGCAATCAACCCAACTCTTATATGAGCTCCTGGCGGTTCATTCATCTGACCGTACACTCAATCCACTTTTGACTCCACAAGATTTTGTTCATTAATTACTCTAGATTCTTCCATTTCCATGTAAAAATCATTTCCTTCACGAGTATGTTCACCTACTCTGCTGAATATGGATACACCCCCATGAGCTTTGACAATGTTGTTGATTAATTCTATAATGAGTATTGTTTTACCTATCCTTGCTCCCCCGAATAGCCCGATTTTTCCTCCATGATGATAAAGGGCTAAAAGATCGACTACTTTAATTCTTGTTTCAAAAATAGATAATTTTGTATCTAATTGTATGAAAGCGGGCATAGGTTTATGAATAGGGGATGTTATGCGAGTATCTATAGGACCTAAATTATCAACGGACTCCCCAAGCACGTTAAAAATTCATCCTAGGGTTGCTTCGTCTACTAGAACACTTAGAGGAGCTCCCGTGTCAATCACTTCCATTCCTCTCATTAGACCATCTGTAGCAATCATAGCTACAGCTCTAACTTGATTATTTCCTAATAATTGTTGTACCTCACAAGTTACATTAATTTGTTGACTGGCAGTATCTCGACTCTTAACTACCAAAGTGTTGTAAATATTAGGCATCTTGCCCAAGGTAAAGGCTACATCCAGTACTGGACCGATGATTTGAGAAATACGTCCTGGATTTTCTTTTTCAAGCATGGAAACTCCAGGAACAAAAGTAGTAGGATTATTCTCATAATATAATAAAGTGAAACATGTCACTTTTTTTTTCAAAAAATTATCTAATATGAAAGAAATCTTTGACAGCGGGTTGATCAGTTAATTCAATAAGAAATGGAGGTTAGCGCTCGATTTCGTTGGTACAATCCAATTGAATGCAATTTAATTGGATTGTTTCCTTAAATGTTTCCTTATTCAATGAAGGAATTTTTAAGTTCAACCAACCTATTTTCAAAATATGAAGTGGATAAATAAAAATTTTGAGAGAGTCTTTCATTTGTCTATTATTATAGGCAATACCATCCATATTATCTATGGAATTCGAACCCAAACTCTATTTATGATTCCTTATTTCTATCTCATTAGCCTTTATTTCATTTCGTATTTTATTTTAGCATATTAATTTTTTTAACGTCCAACCTCTCCCCCTTTTTTCCATCTATATTACTTCATTTCATGAACAAATTCTGCCTATTTTCACATCTAGGATTTACATATACAACATATATTACTGCCAAGAGTGAATTTCTTATTTCTTATCATTTTATTTAATTTATATTATATAATTTAGATTAGAATATTAATTCTATTATATATTCTATTATATATTCTATTTCTATTATATATTCTACTATATATATATTAGAATATATATATTCTAATTTAATAATTTATTTCTATATTTATATTATTTATATTTATATATTTTTCTTTTTTTATTTATATATTATTTATAATATAATTTAGAATATAATATATTAATATTATATTAATATACTATTTATATATTTATATATAGTTCTATTTATTTATATATTATATATTTTTATGTATTATATATTTTCTATTTATTTATATATATTTCTATATATTTCTAATATTTCTATTTCGTTTATTTCATTTCGAATTTCGATTCAAAAAAAGTAAGGAATTATAAACTTGAAAAACATTGATCGGGTTGCGCCATACATATGAAAGAATATAGAATAATGATGTATTTGGTGAATCAAATACCATGGTCTAATAAGGAACCTTTCGGATTAGTTGATAATTTTTTGAAAGATTTCTTCGAAAAGGTTTCATTAACTCCTCATTTATGTCAAGTAGAACTTGTTGTTGTGAGAATTCTTAATTCATGAGTTGTAGGGAGGGACTTATGTCACCACAAATAGAGACTAAAGCAAGTATTGGATTCAAAGCTGGAGTTAAAGAGTATAAATTGACTTATTACACTTTTGAATATGAAGTCAAAGATACTGATATCTTGGCAGCCTTTTGCGTAACTCCTTAACCCGGAGTTTCGCTTGAGGAAGTAGGGGCCATAGTAGCTGCTGAATCTTCTACTACTACATGGACAACTGTGTGGATCGATGGGCTTACCAGCCTTGATCGCTACAAAGGGCGATGCTACCATATTGAGCCCATTGTTGGAGAAGAAAATCAATATATATGTTATGTAGCTTACCCTTTAGACCTTTTTGAAGAAGGTTCTATTACTAACATGTTTACTTCTATTACGGGTAATGTATTTAGGTTCAAACCCCAAGCACTCTATGTCTAGAGGATCTGTGAATCCCTACTTCTTATATTAAAACTTTCCAAGGCCTACCTCATGGCATCTAGGTTGAAAGAGATAAATTGAACAAGTACGATCACCCTCTATTAGGATGTACTATTAAACCTAAATTGGGGCTATCCGCTAAGAACTACGGTAGAGCAGTTTATGAAGGTCTACGTGGCAGACTTGATTTTACTAAAGATGATGAGAATGTGAACTCCCAACCATTTATGTGCTGGAAAGATCATTTCTTATTTTGTACCGAAGTAATTTATAAAGCACAGGCTGAAACAAGTGAAATCAAAGGGCATTACTTGAATGCTACTGTAGGTACATGTGAAGAAATGATGAAAAGGGCCATACTTGCCAGAGAATTAGGAGTTCCTATCATAATGCATGACTATTTAACAGGTGGGTTCATTGCAAATACTAGCTTGGCTCATTATTACCGAGATAATGGTCTACTTCTTCACATCCATTGCGCAATGCACGTAGTTATTGATAGACTGAAGAATCATGGTATGCAATTTTGTGCAATAGCTAAAGCTTTACGTCTATCTGGTGGACATCATATTCACTCTGGTATAGTAGTAGGTAAACTTAAAGGAGAAAGGGACATAATTTGGGCTTTGTTGATTTACTACGTGATGATTTTATTGAAAAAGATCGAAGCCGTGGTATTTATTTCACTCAAGATTGGGTTTCTCTACTAGGTGTTATGCCCGTAGCATTGGGGGGTATTCATGTTTGGCATATGCCTGCTTTGACCGAGATCTTTGGAGATGATTTTGTACTACCATTTGGTGAAGGAACTTTAGGACACCCTTGAGGAAATGCATAGGGTGCCCTAGCTAATCGAGTAGCTTTAGAAGCATGTGTACAAGCACGTAATGAGGGACGTGACCTTGCTCGCGAGGGTGATGAAATTATCCACGAGGCTAGCAAATAAAGTCTTGAACTAGCTGCTGCTTGTGAAGTATGGAAGGAGAGCAAATTTGAATTTGAAGCAATGGATACTTTAGATAAATAAAATTTGAATTCGAAGCAATGGATACTTTAGATAAATAAAATTTGAATTCAAAGCAATGGATACTTTGCAATCTAGTAATTATTGTTGGTTTGTTGAATTGCAATTAAACTCGGCCCAATCTTTTACTAAAAGAATTGAGCTGATCCTATTGTCTATATGTCTATATTTTGGATAGATATATTTTTATCTAGATATACAAGATCTTAAATACAAAAATAAAAGACTAAACATAACTCAAATTTTTTCCCTGGTCTATAATTAATCCTATGTATGGATCCTTAGGATTGGTGTATTCTTCTCTATCCTATATCCCACAGTTTTGGATCATGGATCGAGCCAAGCATCACAACTTCTTCTACCCATCCTGTATGTTATCCTTTTTGTTTTGTGTTGAAGTAGAAACTTATTGTATTAGTAGATGAGATTTTACTAAAAGGTTCTTGATAGGAGAATTTTTTTTCAATTTTTTCAGTACGAATTTTACACAACATAGGGAAATCACTATTTCTAATTGAAAATTGATATTTCTAATTGAAAAGAAAAAAGAGCTCTATCATATATAATGAACTGATACTCCAGGTTCTCACAAAAGAGAATCATTTTCTTCTCATTCATTATTCGTTAATAACCCTAGCGATTGTATCTAGTATGCTTATTCTGATAGGAAATAAAATATTCAATTGATTTTTCATCGAATGACTATTCATCTATTGTACTTTCATGTAAATAGAGGCAAGAAAGCTCTATGGAAAAATCATGGTTCAATTTGATCTTGTCTAAGGGGGAATTAGAATACAGATGTGGGCTAAGTAAATCAATGGATAGCCTTGGTCCTATTGAAAATACTAGTGTAAACGAAGACCCGACTAGAAATGATACGGATAAAAACATTCATGATTGTGGTGACAGCTTTAGTTATTACAGTAAGGTTGATCATTTAGTTGGCATCAAAGACACTCAGAATTTCATTTCTGATGACATCTTTTTAATTAGGGATAGTAATCAGGATAGTTATTCCATATATTCTAATTGTGAAAATAACATTTTTAAGATTGACAAGGACCATTCTTTTATGAGTGAACTAGAAAGTTTTTTTTATAGTTATCATAATTTTAGTTATATGAATAATGGATCAAAAAATGATGATCCCCACTATGATTTTAACTTGTTTGATACTAACTATAGTTAGAATAATCACATTAATAGTTGTATTGACTCTTATCTTTGTTCTCAAATATGTATTGATAGTTCCATTTTAAGTGGTAGTGACAATTCCAATGATAGTTATATTTATAATTACATTTGTGGCAAAGGTGGAAATAGTAGTGAAGGCAAGAATTTCGATATAATAACTCACAAAAATGGTAATGACTTAACTCTAAAAGAAAGTTCTAATGATCTCGAATTATAAAGCATTTGTGGGTTCAATGTGAAAATTGTTATGGATTAAATTATAAGAAATTGTGTAAGTCAAAAATGAATATTTGTGGACAATGTAGATATCATTTGAAAATGAGTAGTTCAGATAGAATCGAACTTTCGATTGGTCCAGGCACTTGGGGTCCTATGGATGACGACATGATCTCTCTGGATCCCATTGAATTTTAGTTTGAAGAAGAGCCTTATAAAGATCGTATTGATTCTTATCAAAGAAAAACAGAATTAATAGAGGCTATTCAAATAGGCACGAGTCAACTAAATGGTATTCCTATAGCAGTCGGGGTTATGGATTTTAAGTTTATGGGGGTGTAGTATGGGATCTGTAGTAGGCGAGAAAATCACCCGTTTAATCGAATATGCTACCAATAATTTTTTACCTCTTATTCTAGTGTGTGCTTCTGGTGGAGCACTCATGCCAGAAGGAAGTTTGAGCTTGATGCAAATGGCTAAAATATCTTCTGCTTTATATAATTATCAATCAAATAAAAAGTTATTTTATGTATCAATTCTTACATTTCCTACTACTAGTGGAGTGACTGCGAGTTTTGGTATGTTGGGGGATATCATTATTGCTGAACCTAATGCCTATATTTCATTTTTGGGTAAAAGAGTAATTGAGCAACCATTGAATAAAACAATACCTAAAGGTTCATAGGCAGCTGAATATTTATTCCATAAGGGTTTATTCGATCCAATCGTACCACGCAATCCTTTAAAAGGTATTTTGAGTGAGTTAGTTTAACTCCATGGTTTTTTTCCTTTGAATCAAAATTCAATCAAGTAGAGTCTTAAGGTAATTTTTTTTTGTAGTGAAAAGGTAGTTAGTTTATCAAAATCAAAGTCAAAGCCCATTATGTGGGGCGGGCTTTGACTTTGTGACATAAAATGGAATTATCAAAAAATGAATTATGTGGATAATTATTATTATCCAATATTACTAATAAGTAAACCTCTATCAATAAGATAAAAGGCAAATTTTTTCTTCTATGAAATGAAATTCAAATTTGGCCAAACAAAGAAAACGAATTTTATCTTCCTCTATTGCATATGTATATATAATTCAAATATAGAAAAAAGATAAATATGGAGTTTTGCATCTTTCTATATCTCTCAAGAATTCTATTTTTACTAAAAATCCATGTTCTTGGATCGGATTCTAAAGAATCGAATCTTTTGACAATTTATAATAAACTCTTTCTTTATTAAATTCAAATTAGAAATTCAAATTCAAATTAGAAGACAAGAAAAATAGAATAACAATAATAAGAAAAGTAAGAATAAAGTAAAATAATAAAAAAAGTGGATTGTCTTATCATACACCTATTTTATTTGATTTAGAAAGATGGGCAAGTCCTTTTATTTAATTACATTCTTTGCACTTATTAGATATATAAACTCGCTTAGATATACTTAGTATAATATACGAATTATAATATAATCATTATAAGATATATTTCTAACTAACAATATAACAATA
>JBBYHK010000011.1:68814-118836 GCA_038382065.1 Adansonia grandidieri
ATTGAATGAGACAAACATGGATGCTCATAATAATCTCCACTAATTTTGTGATTGGCCACCATAAACATGTTCTTCCCGTTAGGATAGATGACATTGGTGCTATGGTTTTGCAAGAAAAGCTTTTCCTCCTACCATTTTCCTAGGAACCAAAGGTCGTTTGTTCAATGACACCAACATGGATACTTGTAATAATCTCCACTAAATTTGGGATTGGCCACCACTAACTTGTTTTTCCCATTGGAATACATGATATCGGTGCTTTGGTTTTGCAAGAAAAGCTTGTTTCCACCATTTTCCTTAGAACCAAAGCTCATTCGATGAATGAGAAAAACATGGATTCTCGTAATAATCTCCAATAATTTTGGGATTTGCCACCACAAACATGTTCTCCTCATTGGGATGCATCATATTAGTGCTTTGGTTTCTCAAGAAAAGCTTTTTTTCTACCTTTTTCCTTAGAATAAAGTTCGTTCGATGAAAGAGATAAACATGGGTACTCGTAATAATCTCCACTAATTTTAGGATTGGCCACCACAAACATGTCTCCACATTAGGATGCATGATATTGGCGTTTTGGTTTCGTAAGAAAAGCCTTTTTCCTACCATTTTCCTTAGAACCAAAGTTCATCCAATGAATGAGAGAAACATGGATACTTGTAATAATGTCCACTAATTTTAGGATTGGCCACCACAAACATGTTCTCCTCATTGGGATGCTTAATATAGGTACTTTGGTTTCACAGGAAAAGCTTTTCTTTCTACCATTTTCCTTGAAATCAAAGTTCATCTATTCAATGAGACCAACATGGATGCTTGTAATAATCTCCACTAATTTTGGGATTGGCCACCACTAACAATAATTTTCTCATTAGGATACATGATATTGGTACTTTGGTTTTGCAACAAAAGCTTTTTTTCTACCATTTTCCTTAGAACTAATGTTTATCCGATGAATAAGAAAAACATGCATACTTATAATGATCTCTACTAATTTTGGGATTGGCCACCAGAAGCATGTTCTCTTCATTGGGATGCATTATATTGCTACTTTGGTTTCGTAAGAAAAGCTTGTTTCTAGCAATTTCCTTACAACCAAAGTTCATTTGATGAAGGAGATAAACATGGAATCTCATAAAAATCTCCACTAATTTTAGGATTAGCCACCACAAACATGTTCTTCTCATTTGGATACATGATATTGGTGCTCTGGTTTTGTAAGAAAAACTTTTCTCTCCACAATTTTCCTTGGAGCTGATGTTCTTCCATTGAATGAGACAAACATGATACTTGAAATAATCTCCACAATTTTTGTGATTGGCCACATGAACTTGTTCTTCTCATTGGGATACATGATATTGGTGCTTTACTTTCACAAGAAAAGCTTTACTTTCCACCATTTTTCATGGAATCAAAGTTTGCCCATTGAATGAGACAAACATGGATGCCCATAATAATCTCCACTTATTTTATGATTAGCCACCATAAACAAGTTCTTCCCTTTGGGATACGTGACATTGGTGCTTTAGTTTTGCAGGAAAAGCTTTTCTTCCTACCATTTTCCTAGGAACCAAAGTTTGTCTGATGAATGAGACCAACATGGATACTCGTAATAATCTCCACTAATTTTGGGATTGGCCACCATAAACATGTTTTTCTCATTAGAATACATGATATTAGTGCTTTAGTTTTGCAAGAAAAGCTTTTTTTCTACAATTTTCCTTAGAACCAAAGTTCATCCGATGAATGAGAGAAACATGGATAGTCCTAATAATCTCCACTAATTATGGGATTTGCCACCAAGAACATGTTCTCCTCATTGGGATGCATGATATTGGTGCTTTAGTTTCACAAGGAATGTTTTTTTTTCTATCATTTTCCTTAGAACCAAAGTTCATCCAATGAAAAAGATAAACATGGATACTCCTAATAATGTCCACTAATTTTGGGATTGGCTAGCACAAACATGTTCTCCTCATTGGGATGCATGAAATTGGTGCTTTGGTTTCACAAGAAAAGCTTTTTTTCTACTGTTTAACTTAGAAGCAAAGTTTGTCTGATGAAAGAGATAAACATGATTACTTGTAATAATCTCCACTAATTTTAGGATTGGCCACCATAAACATGTTCTCCTCATTAGGATACATGATATTGGTGCTTTGGTTTTGCAAGAAAATCTTTTCTCTCTACCATTTTCCTTGGAACCAAAGTTCATTCGTTGAATGAGACAAACTTGGATATTTGTACTAATCACCGTAATTTTTGTGATTGGTCACATGAACATGTTCTTCTCATTGGGGTACATGATATTAATGCTTTTTTTTCACAAGAAAAGCTTCACCTCCCACTATTTTCCTTTGAATCAAAGTTTGTCCATTGAATGAGACAAACATGGAAGCTCATAATAATCTCCACTAATTTTGTGATTGGCCACCATAAACATGTTCTTCCCATTGGGATACATGACATTGGTGCTTTGGTTTTGTAGGAAAAGCTTTTCCTTCTACCATTTTCATTAGAACCAAAGTTTGCCCATTCAATACGACCAACATGGATACTCATAATAATCTCCACTAATTTTGGGATTGGCCACCACTAACATGTTTTTCTCATTGGGAAACTTGTTATTATGGCTTTGGTATTGCAAGAAAAACTTTTTTCTTGTACCATTTTCCTTAAAACTAAAGTTCATCCGATGAATAAGCAAAACATAGATACTCTTAATAATCTCCACTAATTTTAGGATTGGCCACCACAAACATGTTTTCCTTATTGGATGCATGATATTGGTGCTTTGGTCTTGCAAGAAAAGCTTCTTTTCTCTTTCCTTAGACCAAAGTTCATCCGATGAAAAAGATAAACATGGATACTCATAATAATCTCCACTAATTTTGGGATTGGCCACCATATGTTATCCTAATTGGGATACATGATATTGGTGCCTTGGTTTTGAAAGAAAATATTTTCTCTCTACCGTTTTCCTTGGAACTGAAGTTCATCCATTGAGTGAGACAAACATGGATACCTATAAGAATCTCCATAATTTTTGTGATTGGCCACATGAACTTATTCTTCTTATTGGGATACAGGATATTAGTGCTTTTGTTTTGCAAGAAAAGCTTCACTTTCTACCATTTTCCTTGGAATCGAAGTTTTTCCATTGAATGAGACAAATGTGGATGCTCATAATAATCTCCACTAATTTTGTGATTGCCCACCATAAAAATGTTCTTTGCATTAGGATACGTCACACTGGTTTAGGTTTCGCAAGAAAAGCTTTTCTTTCTACAATTTTCCTTCGAACTCTGCTCAGTGAGACCAGCATGGATACTCTTAATAATCTCCACTAACTTTTGGATTGGCCATCACTAACATGTTTTTCTCTTTGGGATACATGATATTGGTGCTTTGGTTTTGCAAGAAAAACATTTTTCTACCATTTGGATTAGAACCAAAGTTCATCTGATGAATGAGAGAAACATGGATACTCATAATAATCTTCACTAATTTTAGGATTGGCCACTATGAGCATGTTTTTCTCATTGGGATACATGATATTGGTGCTTTGGTTTTGGAACGAAAGCTTTTTTTCTACCATTTTCCTTAGAACCAAAATTTGTCTGATGAATAAGAGAAACATGGATACTCATAATAATCTCCATTAATTTTAGGATTGGCCACCACAAACATGTTCTCCTCACTGGGATGCATAATATTGGTGCTTTGATTTCGTATGAAAAGCTTTTTTTCTACCATTTCCCTTAGAACCAAAGTTCATCTGATGAGAGAGATATACATGGATACTCTTAAAAATCTCCATTAATTTTGGGATTGGCCACCACAAACATGTTCTCCTCGTTGGGATGCATGATATTGGTGCTTTGGTTTCATGAAAAAAGCTTGTTTTCTACCATTTTGCTTAGAACAAAGTTCGTCCGATGAAAGAGATAAACATAGATTCTCATAATAATCTCCACTAATTTTAGGATTGGCCATCACAAACATGTTCTCCTCATTGGGATGCACGATATTGATGCTTTGGTTTTGCAAGAAAAGCTTTTCTTCTACCATTTTTCTTAGAACCAAAGTTCACTCAATGAATGAGAGAAACATGGATACTTGTAATAATCTCCACTAATTTTGGGATTGGCCACCACAAGCATGTTCTACTCATTGGGATGCATGATATTGGTTCTTTGGTTTCACAAGAAAAGCGCTTTTTCTACTGATGAAGGAGTTAAACATTGATACTCGTAATAATCTCTAACAATTTTAGGATTGGACACCACAAACATGTTCTCTTTATTGGGATACATGATATTGGGTCTTTGGTTTTGCAAGAAAACCTTTTTTTCTACCACTTTCCTTAGAACCAAAGTTCATCTGATGAAATAGATAAACATGGATACTCGCAACAATCTCCACTAATTTTGGGATTGGCCAACACGACATGCTCTCTTCATTGGGAAACATGATATTGGCGCTTTGGTTTTGCAAGAAAATATTTTCTCTCTACCATTTTCCTTGGAACTGAAGTTCATCCGTTGAATGAGACAAACACGGATACTCATAAGAATCTCCACAAATTTTGTTATTTGCCACATGAACGTGTTCTTCTCATTGGGATACATGATATTGTTGCTTTTGTTTCACAAAAAAACTTCACTTTCCACCATTTTCCTTGGAATTAAAGTTTGTCTGTTGAATGAGACAATCATTTATGCTCGTAATAATCTCCACTAATTTTGTGATTGGCCACCATAAATGTGTTTTTCGCATTGGGATACATGATGTAGGGACTTTGGCTTCACAAAAGAAGCTTCTCTTTCTACAATTTTCCTTGGAACCAAAGTTCATCCATTCAATGAGACCAACATGGATACTCGTAATAATCTCCACTAATCCCAAGATTGGCCACCACTAACATGTTTTTCTCATTGGGATACATGATATTGGTGCTTTAGTTTTGCAAGAAAAGTTTTTTTCTACCATTTTCCTTAGAAACAAAGTTCATCCGATGAATGAAAGAAACATAGATGCTTGTAATAATCTCCACTAATTTTAGGATTGACCACCATAAACATGTTCTCCTCATTAGGATGCATGATATTTATGCTTTGGTTTCGCAAGAAAAGTTTGTTTTCTATCATTTTCCTTAGAACAAAGTTTGTCCGATGAAAGAGATAAACATAGATTTTCATAATAATCTCCACTAATTTTGAGATTGGCCACCACAACATGTTCTCCTCATTGGGATGCATGATATTGATGCTTTGGTTTCACAAGAAAAGCTTTTTCTCTACCATTTTCCTTTGAACTAAAGTTCATCTGATGAATGAGAGAAACAAGGATACTTTTAATAATCTCCACTAATCTTGGGATTGGCCATCACAAACATATTCTTCTCATTGGGATGCATGATATTATTGTTTTGGTTTTATAGGAAAAGGTTTTTTTCTACCATTTTCCTTAGAACAAAAGTTCGTTCGATGTAGGAGTTAAACATGGATACTCATAATAATCTCCACTAATTTTAGGATTGGCCACCATAAACATGTTCTTTTCATTGGGATGCATGATATTGTTGCTTTGGTTTCGCAAGAAAAGCTTTTTTCTGCCATTTTCCTTAGAACCAAAGTTCATTCGATGAAAGAGATAAACATGGATACTCGCAATAATCTCCACTAATTTTGGAATTGGCCACCACAAACATGTTCTCTTCATTGGGGTACATGATATTGGCACTTTGGTTTCGCAAGAAAATATTTTTTCTCTGTCATTTTCCTTGGAACCAAAGTTTATCCATTGAATGAGACAAACATGGATACTCGTAATAATCTCTCCAATTTTTGTGATTGGCCACATGAACGTGTTCTTCTCATTGGGATACATGATATTGTTGCTTTTGTTTCACAAGAAAAGCTTCATTTTCTACCATTTTCCTTGGAATCGAAGTTTATCCGTTAAATGAGATAAACATGGATGCTCGTAATAATCTCCACTAATTTTGTGATTGCCCACCATAAACTTATTTTTTGCATTTGGATACGTCACATTTGTGCTTTGGTTTCACAAGAAAAGCTTGTCTTTCTACCTTTTACCTTGGAACCAAAGTTCATCCATTCAATAATTAAGAATATTTTAATTCTATTTAAAATTTAAAAAATTATTTTAATTATTTTAATTATTTAATTCTATAATTCTATTTGACTCTATTTTAATCATAATCATACTAAAAATTAGATTTTAATTTAATCATATTATATTATTAATCTTATTATTATTAATATAATATTAATATAATATTTAGAATTAGAAAAATATAATATTAGAATTATAAAAATTCGTTATAATTATATAAATATTTGTATATATTTATTATTTATCTATATATTATTTATCTTTTTTTATATGTTAGTTATATATTTTTTTCTATTCTATTTATTATTTTTATTATTTTTCTATTCTATTTATTATATGTTCTATTTAGTATATTCTATAATATTAGCATAATATTACTCTATTTTTTTCTATTTTAGTATATTTTACATTTAAATTATATATTTTTTATATAGATTTTTATATAGATATAGATTTAATTTAATAGATAGATTTAATATAAATTTAATTTATTTCTATTTAGTTTAGAGTTCTAAATAGAATCTAATAATTGGAGTAAAAAAAAAAATTTTGCACAAATCCTTTTGGTTCTTAAAAAGAAACAGTTTGAGAAGGTTCAAGTGTCCGAAATGAATTTCTAGATCCATGGATTTATCAACATCAAATTTGTAAAAAAGAACAAATTCTTCCTGGCAATTAGGTTAGGTATGATGAAAAAAAGTATGAAAAGTCTTTTGCTTGTTTATATTCTTTCTCTAGGAATTACTTTATACCGCATTTCAAAATATGTATATTGTGAAGTATTTGTCTTTACCCCTTTTTTTCTTTTTTTCAATCTAAATTGGAGGGGTGTGATTATATCCCTATTGTCAGATTGAAATGTCACAGAATGGGTTTTGTTTTCTAAATTCAATTTGATTAGATACTAAACATAAGATAAGTAAGTGGAGAATAGAAAGGAAGGATAAATGAGGGGAATAAATAATTACAGGGAGTATTCTTCATCTTCATAGCCTTCGACACAAGAAAAGGATGTGTAAAATTCCTTTTCTTGCGTTGAAATAATAACAATTCTGGAGCCCATTCGTCAAAGATTTCTATTCTTAGCTTAGATTTTTTCAGATTTTTCAGAACCCTTTATTTTTTTAGATTTACTTATAATCATGGATACTCATAATAATCTCCTCTAATTTTGAGATTAGCCACCACAACATGTTTTTGTCATTGGGATACATGATATCGGTGCTTTGGTTTTGCAAGAAAAGCTTTTTCATACCATTTTCCATGGAACCAAAGTTCATCCGATGAATAAGAGAAATATGGATAATCGTAATAATCTCCACTAATTTTAGGATTGGCCACCACAAACATGTTTTTCTCAGTGGGAAACTTAATATTGGTGCCTTGGTTTTGCAAGAAAAGCTTTTTTCTACAATTTTCTTCAGAACCAAAATTTTTCTGATGAATGAGAGAAACATGGATACTTGTCATAATCTCTACTAATTTTAGGATTGGCCACCACAAACATGTTCTCTTCATTGGGATACATGATATTGGTGCTTTGGTTTCGCAAGAAAAGCTTTTTTTTCTACCATTTTCGTTAGAACCAAAGTTCATTCGTTGAATGAGACAAATGTGGATACTAGTAATAATCTCCATAATTTTTGTGATTGGCCACATGAATGTGTTCTTCTCGTTGGGGTACATGATATTGGCACTTTTGTTTTGCAAGGAAAGCTTCATCTTCCACCATTTTTCTTGGAATCAAAGTTTGTCCATTGAATCAGATAAACATGGATGCTCGTAATAATCTCCACTAATTTTGTGATTGGTCGCCATAAACATGTAGTTCCCATTGGGATACATGACTTTGGTGCTTTAGTTTCTCAAGAAAAGCTTGTCTTTCTACCATTTTCCTTGGAACCAAAGTTCATCTATTTAATGAGGCCACCATGGATATTGGTAATAATCTCCACTAATTTTGGGATTGTCCACCGCTAGCATGTTTTTCTCATTAGGATACATGATATTGATGCTTTGATTTTGCAAAAAAAGCTTTTTTCTACCATTTTCCTTAAAACCAAAGTTCATCTGATGAATGAGGGAAACATGGATACTCATAATGATCTCCACTAATTTTGGGATTGGCCACCACAAACATGTTCTCCTTATTGGGATACATGATATTAACACTTCGGTTTTGCCAGAAAATCTTTTCTCTCTACCATTTTCCTTAGAACCAAAGTTTGTCCATTGAATAAGACAAACATGGATACTCATAATAATCTTCATAATTTTTGTGATTGGCTACATGAATGTGTTCTTCTAATTAGGATACATGATATTGGTGCTTTTGTTTAGCAAGAAAAGCATTACTTTCCACTATTTTCCTTGGAAACGAAGTTTTTCTATTGAATGAGACAAAGATGGATGCTCATAATAATCTCCACTAGTTTTGTGATTGGCCACCATAAATGTGTTCTTCCTTTTGGGATGCATGACATTGGTGCTTTCATTTCACAAGAAAAGCTTTCCTTTCCACCATTTTCCTTGGAACCAAAGTTTATTTGTACAATGAGATCTACATGGATACTCGTCATAATCTCCACTAACTTTGGGATTGGCCACCACTAACATGTTTTTTTCATTAGGATACATGATATTGGTCCTTTGGTTTTCCAACAAAAGTTTTTTTTTCTACAATTTTCCTTAGAACCAAAGTTCATCCGTTCAATGAGACCAAGAAGGATACTCGTAATAATCTCCACTAATTTTAGGATTGGGCACCACAAACATGTTTTTCTCATTGGGATGCACGATCTGGTGCTTCGCTTTTGCAAGAAAAGCTTTTTTCTACCATTTTTCGTAGAACCAAAGTTCATCCGATGAAAAAGATAAATATGGATACCCATAATAATCTCCACTAATTTTGGGATTGGCTAGCGCAAACGTGTTCTTCTCATTGGGATTCATGATATTGGTGCTTTGGTTTCGCAAGAAAAGGTTTTTTCCTACCATTTTCCTTGGAACCAATGTCTATTCGATTAAAGAGATAAACATGGATACTCATAATAATCTCCACTATTTTTGTGATTGGCCACCATAAACATGTTCTTCTCATTAGGATGCATGACATTGGAGTTTTGTTTCCCAAGAAAAGCATTTGTTCCACCATTTTACTTAGATCAAAGTTCCTCCATCAAATGAGACAAACATGGATACTATTAATAATCTACAATATTTTTGTGATTGGCCACCACAAACATGTTCTCGTTGGATACATGATATTGGTGTTTTGGTTACATAAGAAAAGCTTTTCTCTCTACCATTTTCCTTAGAATCAAAATTCGTCTATTAAATGAGACAAGCACAGATACTCATAATAATCTCTTCTAATTTTGTGATTGGCCAAAATTAACATCTTCTTCTCATTGGGAAACATGATATTGGTGCTTCAGTTTCAAAAGAAAAGCTCTTTTTTCCACTATTTTCCTTTAAATTAAAGTTCATTCGTTAAATGAGCCAAACATGGATACTTATGGTAATCTCTTTTGTTTTTTTATTGGCCACCATGAACATGTTCTTTTCATTAGGATACATGATATTGGTGCCCTTATTTTGCAAGAAAAGCTTTTTTTCCACCATTTTTCTTAAAATTAAAGTTCGTCCATTGAATGAGACAAACATGGATGCTCGTAAAAATATCTACTAGTTTTGTGATTGGCCACCATAATCATGTTTTTCTCATTGGGATGCACGCTATTGGTGCTTTGGTTTCACAAGAAAATCTTTTCTTTCCACCATTTTGCTTAGGATAAAAATTTATTCATCAAATGAGATAAACATGGATACTTGAAATAATCTCTATTCATTTTGTGAATCGCCATAATAAACATGTTATCCCCATAAGGATGTAAGATATCGATGCTTGCTTTCACAAGAAAAGCTTTTCTTTCCACCACTTTCCTTAAAATTAAAGCCCATCTGTTGAATGAGATAAACATTGATACTCATAATAATGTGATGTATTTTTCTGATTGGCCACCATAAACATGTTCTTTTCATTTGATACATGATATTGGTGCTTTGGTTTCATGGGAAAAGCTTTTCTTTTGACCATTTTCCTTAGAACGAAAGTTCCTCCGTCGAATAAGACAAACATGGATACTCATAATAATCTCCACTAATTTTTTGATTGGCCACCATTAACATGTTCTTCTCATTGGGATACATGATATTGGTGCTTTGGATTCACAAGAAAGCCTTTTTTTTCCATCATTTTTGTAGGAATCAAAATTCATTTATCGAATGAGCCAAACATGGATAGTTATAATAATCTCCTCTAGTTTTGTGATTGGCCACCATGAACACGTTTTTCTCATTGGGATACATGATATTGGCGCTCTTGTTTCATAAGAAAAGCTCTTTTTCCCTTTATTTTCCTTAAAAATAAAGTTTGTCCATTTAATGTGACAAACATCAATGCTTACAAAAACCTCCACCAGTTTTGTGGTTGGCCACCATAAACATGTTTTTTTTGTTGGGATGCATGTTATTGGTGCTTTGGTTTCACAAGAAAATCTTTTCTTTCCACCGTTTTGCTTAGGATCAAAGCTCATCTGTCAAATGAGACAAAGATGCATACTTAAAATAATCTCTATTCTTTTTGTGAATCGCCACAATAAGAATGTTCCCCTTATAGGGATGCAAGATATTGATGCTTTGCTTTCAAAACAAAAGCTTTTCTTTCCACTAATTTCTTTAAAAGCAAAGCTTATCTATCGAATGGGACAAACACTGATACTCTTAATAATCTCTAGTATTTTTGTGATTGGCTCATATAAACATGTTCTTCTCATTAGATACATGACATTGGTGCTTTGATTTCCCAAGAAAAGCTTTTCTTTCCACTATTTTCTTTAGAATCATAGTTCATCCATCGAATAAGATGAACATGGATATTTGTAATAATCTCCACTAATTATGTGATTAGCCACCATTAACATGTTCTTCTCATTGGTATACATGATATCGGTGCTTTGGATTCACAAGAAAAGTTTTTCTTTCCACTATTTTCCTTAGAATCAAAGTTTATTCATCGAATGAGACAAACATGGACACTTGAATTAATCTCCATTCTTTTTTTGATCAGCCATAATAAACATGTTCTCCTCATTTGAATATACGATATTGACTCTTTACTTTCGCGAGAAAAAAATTTCTTTCCACCATTTTCCTTGGAATCAATGGCCATCCCTCAAATGAGACAAACATAGATACTCGCAATAATCTCCTCTATTCTTGTGATTGGCCTCTGTAAACATGTTATCCTCATTAGGATATATGGTATTGGTACTTTGGTTTTACAAAAAAAGCTTTTCTTTCTGCCATTCTACTTAGAATCAAATTTCATCCATTAAATAAGATAAACATGGATACTAGAAATAATCTCCATTCTTTTTATGATTGGCCATAATAAACTTGTTCTCCCCATAGGGGTATATGATGTTGATGCTTTGCTTTCACAAGAAAAACTTTTTTTCCATCATTTCTCGTTGAATCAAAGTTTGCCAGTAAAATGAGACAAACTTGGATACTCATAATAATCTCCACAACTTTTGTGATTTGCCACCATAAACATGTTCTTCTCATTACAACACGTGAATTATTGCTCTGGTTTTATAAGAAAATCTTTTTTTCCCACTATTTTGCTTAGGCTCAAAGTTCATCTATCTTACCAGAAAAACATGGATACATGAAGTAATCTCTATTCTTTTTTTGAATTGCCATAATAAACATGTTCTTTGCATAAGGATGTAAGATATTGATGCTTTACTTTCACAAGAAAAGCTTTTCTTTCCACTATTTTCCTTAGAATCAAAGTTCATTTGCCGAATGAGCTAAACCTGGATACTCATAAAAATCTCCTATGTTTTTTTGATTGGCCACTGTGAACATGTTTTTCTCATTGGGATACATGATATTGGTGTTCTTGTTTAGCAATAAAAGCTTTTTCTCTTTCATTTTTCCTAAAATCAAAGTTCATCCATTGAATGAGACAAACTGGATGCTCATAAAAATCTCCACTAGTTTTGTGATTGGCAACCATAAACATGTTTTTCTTATTGGGACACATGACATTGGTGCTTTGGGTTAGCAAGAAAAGCTTTTTTTTCCACCATAGAGTTAAAGTTCATTCATCGAATGAGACAAACATGAATACTCATAAGAATCCCCTTTACTTTTGTGATTGGCCACCATGAACATGTTTTTCTTGTTAGGATGCATGATATTGGCGCTTTTGTCTCGCAAGAAAAGTTTTTCTTTCCATTATTTTGGTTATAATCAAAGTTCATCCTTTGAATGAGATAAACATGGATTTTTGGAGTAATCCCCGCTATTTTGTGTTTGGCCATCATGAACATGTTCTTCTCATTGGGATACATGATATTGATGCTACTCTTTTGCGAGAAAAGCTTTTCTTCCCATAATTTTCCTTAGAATCAGAGTGCATCTGTCGATTGAGACAAACATGGATACTTGCAACAAACTTGACAAATTTTGTGATTGGCCACCACAACATGTTTTTCTTATTGGCATACATGATATCGGTGCTTTGGTTTTGCAAGAAAAGCTTTTTTCTACCATTTTCTTTAGGACCAAAGTTTATCCGAGAGAAACATGGATACTCATAATAATATCCACTAATTTTAGGATTGGCCACCACAAACAAGTTCTTTTCATTAGGATGCATGATATTGGTGCTTTGGTTTCGCAAGAAAAGCATTTTTCTACCATTTTCCTTAGAACCAAAGTTCATCTGTTGAATGAGATAAACATGGATACTTGTAATAATCTCCACACTTTTTGTGATTGGCCACATGAATGTATTCTTCTCATTGGGATACATGATATTGGGCTTTTGTTTCGCAAGAAAAGCTTTACTTTCCACCATTTTCCTTGGAATTGAAATTTGTCCATTGAATGAGATAAACATGGTTGCTCGTAATAATCTTTAGTAATTTTGGGATTAGCCACCATAAACGTGTTCTTCCCATTGGGATACATGCCATTGGTGCTTTGGTTTCGCAAGAAAAGCTTTTCCTTCTACCATTTTCCTTGGAACCAAAGTTCATCCGTTCAATAAAACCAACATGGATTCTCATAATAATCTCCACTAATTTTGGGATTGGCCACCACTAATATGTTCTTCTCATTAGGATACATGATATTGGTGCTTTGGTTTTACAAGAAAAGCTTTTCTACAATTTTCCTTAGAATTAAAGTTTGTCCATTCAATGAGACCAACATGGATACTCGTAATAATCTCCACTAATATTGGGATTGGCTGCCATGAACATGTTCTTCTCCTTGGGATACATGATATTGCTGCTTTTGTTTTGCAAGAATATCTTTTCTCTCTACCATTTTCCTTGGAACCAAAGTTTATCCATTGAATGAGACAAACATGGATACTCATAATAATCTCCATTATTTTTGTCATTGGCCACCATGAACATGTTCTTCTCATTGAGATACATGATATTGGCACTTTTGTCTAGCATGAAAAGCTTTTCTTTCCACCATTTTGATTAGAATCAAAGTTTGTTTGTCGAATGAGGCAAACATGGATTCTTGGAGTAATCCCTACTATTTTTGTGTTTGGCCACCATGAACATGCTCTTCTCATCGGGATACATAATATTGGTGCTTTGATTTCACAAGAAAAGCCTTTCTTTGACCATTTTCCTTAGAATCAAAGTTCATTTGACAAATAAGACAAAACTGGATACTCGTAATAATCTCCATTATTTTCATGATTGGCCACCCTAAACATGTTCTTCTCATTAGGATGCATGATATTGACGGTTTGTTTCCTAAGAAAAGCATTCCGTTCCACTATTTTACTTAGAATCAAAGTTCCTCCATCGAATGAGACAAACTTGGATAGTATTAATAATCTGCAATATTTTTGTGATTGGCACCACAAACATGTTTTTCTCATTGGATACATGATATCGGTGCTTTGGTTTTACAAGAAAAGCTTTTCTCTCTACCATTTCCATTAAAATCAAAATTTGTTCATTGAACGAGACAAGCACAGATACTCGTAATAATCTTTTCTAATTTCATGATTGGCCAACATTAACATGTTCTTCTTATTGGGATACATGATATTGGTGCTTCAGTTTCACAAGAAAAGATTTTCTTTCCAGTATTTTCCTTTAAATTAAAGTTTATTCGTCCAATGAGCCAAACACGGATACTCATAATAATCTCTTCTATTTTTTAATTAGCCACCATGAACATGTTCTTCTCATTGGGATACATGATATTGGTGCTCTTGTTTTGCAAGAAAAACTTTTTTTTTACTATTTTCCTTAAAATCAAAGTTCATTCGTTGAATGAGACAAACATGGATGCTCGTAAAAATCTCAACCAGTTCTATGATTGACCACCATAAACATGTTCTTCTCATTGGGATGCATGTTATTGGTGCTTTGGTTTTGTAAAAATATCTTTTCTTTCCACTATTTTGCTTAAGATCAAAATTATTCGTCAAATGAGATAAAAATGGATGCTTGAAATAATCTCTATTTGTTTTGCGAATCACCACAATAAACATGTTCGCCTCAGAAGGATGTAAGATATCGATGCTTTGCTTTCAAAAGAAAAGCTTTTCCTTCCACTACTTTCCTCAAAATCAAAGCTCATCTGTCGAATGAGGCAAACACTGATACTCAAAATAATGTCCATTATTTTTGTGATTGGCCACCATAAACATGTTCTTCTCATTGGATACATGATATTGGTGCTTTAATTTCGCAAGAAAAGCTTTTCTTTCCACCATTTTCCTTAGAATTATAATTCGTCGGTCGAATGAGATGAACATGGATACTTGTAATAATCTCCACTAATTATGTCATTGGCCACCGTTAACATGTTCTTCTCATTGGGATACATGATATTGGTGCTTTGGATTCACAAGAAAAGCTTTTATTTCCACCATTTTCCTTAGAATCAAAGTTCATTCATCGAATAAGACAAACATGGATACTTGAATTAATCACCACTTTTCTTTTGATCGACCATAATAAACATGTTCTCCTCATTTGGATATACGATATTGATGCTTTACTTTCATGAGAAAATCTTTTCCTACCACCATTTTCCTTAGAATCAATGATTATCCCTCGAATAAGACAAAGATAGATACTCATAATAACCTCCTCTATTGTTGTGATTGGCCATAGTAAAAATGTTCTCTTTATTGGGATACATGATATTGGTACTTTAATTTTGCAAGTAAAGCTTTTCTTTCCACCATTCTCCTTAGAATAAAAATTTGTCCATTAAATAAGACAAACATGGATACTAAAAATAATCTCTATTCTTTTTGTGATTGGCTGCAATAAACTTGTTCTCCCCATATATTGATGCTTTGCTTTCATGAGAAAAACTTTTTTTCCTATCATTTTTTGTAGAATCAAAGTTTGCCAGTAAAATGAGACAAACTTGGATACTTGTAATAATCTCCATAACTTTTGTGATTTGCCACCATAAACATGTTTTTCTCATTGCAACACGTTAATCGTTGCTTTGGTTTCACAAGAAAAGCTTTTCTTTCCACCATTTTACTTAGGCTCAAAGTTCATTCGTCTTATTAGACAAACATGGATACTTGAAATAATCTCAGTTCATTTTGTGAATCACCACAATAAACATGTTCTCCCTATAAGGATGTAAAATATTGATGCTTTGCTTTTGCAATAAAAGCTTTTCTTTCACTATTTTCCTTAGAATCAAAGTTCGTTCACCTAATGAGCTAAACATGGATACTTGTAAAAATCTCCTTTGTTTTTTTGATTGGCCACCATGAACATGTTCTTCTCACTGGGATACATGATATTGGTGCTCTTGTTTTGCAAGAAAAGCTTTTTTTGGTGATATTGGTGCTCTTGTTTTGCAAGATATTAACGCTTTGCTTTTGCAATAAAAGCTTTTCTTTCACTATTTTCCTTAGAATCAAAGTTCGTTCACAGAATAAGCTAAACATGGATAATTGTAAAAATCTTTTCTGTTTTTCTAATTGGCCACCATGAACATGTTCTTCTCACTAGGATATATGATATTGGTGCTCTTCTTTTGCAAGAAAAGCTTTTTTTCCTTCATTTTCCTTAAAATCAAAGTTCATCCATTGAATGAGACAAAAATAGATGCCCACAAAAATCTCTGCCAGTTTTGTGATTGGCTACCATAAACATGCTTTTCATAATAGGACACATGACATTGGTGCTTTGGGTTTGCAAGAAAAGCTTTTCTTTCCACCATAGAGTCGAAGTTTATCCGTCGAATGAGACAAATATGGATACTCATAAGAATCTCCTTTACTTTTGTGATTGGCCACCATGAACATGTTCTTCTCATTGGGATACATGATATTGGCACTTTTGTCCTGCAAGAAAAGCTTTTCTTTCCACCATTTTGCTTATAGTCAAAGTTCATCCTTTGAATGAGACAAACATGGATTTTTGAAGTAATCCCCACTATTTTTGTGTTTTGCCATCATGAACATGTTCTTCTCACTGAGATACATAATACTGATGCTATTCTTTTGTGAGAAAAGCTTTTCTTCCCATAATTTTGCTTAGAATCAAAGTTCATCTATCGATTGAGACAAACATGGATACTCGTAATAAACTTGACTAATTTAGTGATTGGCCACCACTAACATGTTTTTCTCATTGTGAGACATGATGTCAGTGCTTTGGTTTTGCAAGAAAAGCTTTTTTCTACCATTTTCCTTAGAATTAATGTTCGTCCGATGAATGAAAGAAGCATGGACACTTGTAATAATATCCACTAATTTTAGGATTGGCCACCATAGACATGTTCTTTTCATTGGGATGCATGATATTAGCGCTTGGTTTCTCAAGAAAAGCTTTTTTTCTACCATTTTCCTTAGAACCAAAGTTCGTCCGTTCAATGAGGCTAACATGGATAATCATAATAATCTCTACTAATTTTGGGATTGGCCACTTCTAGCATGCTTTTCTTATTAGGATACATGATATTTATGCTTTGGTTTTGCAATAAAAGCTTTTTTCTGCCATTTTCCTTAGAGCCAATGTTCATCTAATGAATGAGAGAAACTTGGATACCCATAATAATCTTCACTAATTTTAGGATTTGGCACCACAAACATGTTCTCTTCATTGGGATGCATGATATTGGTGCTTTGGTTCCGTAAGAAAAGCTTTTTTTCTACTATTTTCCATAGAACCAAAGTTCGTCTGATAAAAGAGAAAAACATGGATACAAGATATTGGCCTCCATATGGATACTTGTCATAATCTCCACTAATTTTGGGATTGGCCACCACAAACATGTTTTTATCATTGGGATACATGATATTGGTGCTTCAATTTCATAAGAAAAATTTTTCTCTCTATCATTTTCCTTGGAACCAAAGTTCGTCCATTGAATGAGACAAAGATGGATACTCATAATGATCTTCATAATTTTTTTAGGTGGCCATATAAATGTGTTCTTCTCATTAGAATACCTGATATTGATGCTTTTGTTTTGCTAGAAAAGCTTGACTTTCCACCGTTTTCCTTGGAATTGAAGTTTATCCATTGAATGAGACAAATAAGGATGCTTCTAATAATCTCCAGTAATTTTGAGACTAGCCACCATAAACATGTTCTTCCCATTGGATACATGACATTAGTGCTTTGGTTTCATAAGAAAAGCTTTTCCATCTACCATTTTCCTTGGAACCAAAGTTTATCCGTTCAATGAGACCAGCATGGATACTCATAATAATCTCCATTAATTTTGGGATTGGCCACCACTAACATGTTTTTCTCATTGGGACACGTGATATTGGTGCTTTGGTTTTGCAAGAAAAGCTTTTTTCTACAATTTTCCTTAGAACCAAAGCTCGTCCATTCAATGAGACGAACATGGATACTCATAATAATCTCCACTAATTTTGGGATTGGCTAGCACAAACATGTTCTCTTCATTGGGATGCACAATATTGATGCTTTGGTTTTGCAAGAAAAGCTTTTTTTCTACCATTTTCTTTAGAACCAAAGTTCCTCTGATAAAAGATATAAACATGGATACTTATAATAATCTCTCCTAATTTTAGGATTGGCTGACGCAAACATGTTCTCTCATTGGGAAGCATGATATTGGTGCTTTGGTTTCACAAGAAAAGCTTTTTTCTACCATTTTCCTTGGAACCAATGTTCATTCAAGGAAAGAGATAAACATGGATACTCATAATAATCTCCACTAATTTCGGGATTGGCCACCATAAACATGTTCTTCTCATTGGGATGCATGATATTGCTATATTTGTTTCGCAAGAAAATCTTTTCTCTCTACCATTTTCCTTGGAACTGAAGTTCGTCCGTTGAATAAGACAAACATGGATATTCAAAATAATCTCCACTAATTTTGTCATAGGCCACCATGAACATGTTCTTCTCATTGAGATACATGATATTGGCACTTTTATCTCGCAGGAAAAGCTTTTCTTTCCACCATTTTGATTAGAATCTAAGTTCATCCATCGAATAAGACAAACATGGATTCTCAGAGTAATCTCCACTATTTTTATGTTTGGCCACCATGAACATGCTCTTCTCATCGAGATACATGATATTGGCACTTTGATTTTGCAAGAAAAGCCATTCTTTGACCATTTTCTTTAGAATCAAGGTTCATTCAACAAATGAGACAAAACTGGATACTCATAATAATCTCCACTATTTTTCTGATTGGCCACCCTAAACATGTTCTTCTCATTAGGATGCATGATATTGGAGGTTTGTTTCCCAAGAAAAGTATTTCATTCCACCATTTTACTTAGAATCAAAGTTCCTCCATCGAATGAGACAAACATGGATACTATTAATAATCTGGAATATTTTTGTGATTGGCCACCACAAACATGTTTTTCTCATTGGATAAATGATATTGGTGCTTTGGTTTCACAAGAAAAGCCTTTCTCTCCACCATTTTCCTTATTCATCCGTCGAATGAGACAAGCACGGATAATCGTAATAATCTCTTCTAATTTCATGATTGGCCAACATTAACATGTTATTCTTATTGAGATACATGATATTGCTGCTTCAGTTTCACAAAAAGAGTTTTCTTTCCCCTATTTTTCTTTAAATTAAAGTTCATTCATCGAATGAGCCAAACACGGATACTCATAATAATCTCCTCTATTTTATGATTGGCCACCATGAACATCTTCCTTTCATTGGGATACATGATATTGGTGCCCTTGTTTTGCAAGAAAAGCTTTTTTTTCTACCATTTTCCCTAAAATTAAAGTTCGTCTATTGAGTGAGACAAACATGAATGCTCATAAAAATCGCTACCAGTTTTGTGATTGGCCACCATAAACATGTTCTTCTCATTGGGATGCATGTTATTGGTGCTTTGGTTTCGCAAGAAAATCTTTTCTTTCCACTATTTTGCTTAGGATTCGTCAAATGAAAGTAACATGGATACTTGAAATAATCTCTATTCATTTTGCAAATCACCACAATAAAACATGTTCTCTTAATAAGGATGTAAGATATCAATGCTTTACTTTCACAAGAAAAATTTTTCTTTCCACCACTTTCCTTAGAATCAAAGCTGGTCTGTCAAATAAGACAAACACTGATACTCATAATAATGTCAAGTATTTTTGTGATTGGCCACCATAAACATGTTCTTTTCATTGGATACATGATATTGGTGCTTTGGTTTCACAAGAAAAGCCTTTCTCTCCACCATTTTCCTTATTCATCCGTTGAATGAGACAAGCACGGATAATCATAATAATCTCTTCTAATTTCATGATTGGCCAACATTAACATGTTATTCTTATTGAGATACATGATATTGCTGCTTCGGTTTCACAAGAAGAGTTTTCTTTCCCATATTTTTCTTTAAATTAAAGTTCATTCATCGAATGAGCCAAACACGGATACTCATAATAATCTCCTCTATTTTTTGATTGGCTACCATGAACATGTTTTTTTCATTGGGATACATGATATTGGTGCCCTTGTTTTGCAAGAAAAGCTTTTTTTTCTACCATATTCCCTAAAATTAAAGTTCGTCTATTGAGTGAGACAAACATGAATGCTCATAAAAATCTCTACCAGTTTTGTGATTGGCCACCATAAACATGTTCTTCTCATTGGGATGCATGTTATTGGTGCTTTGGTTTCGTAAGAAAATCTTTTTTTTCCACTATTTTGCTTAGGATCAAAATCTGTTCGTCAAATGAGAGCAACATGGATACTTGAAATAATCTCTATTCATTTTGCGAATCACCACAATAAAACATGTTCTCTTAATAAGGATGTTAGATATCAATGCTTTGCTTTCACAAGAAAAGTTTTTCTTTCCACCACTTTCCTTAGAATCAAAGCTCATCTGTCAAATAAGACAAACACTGATACTCATAATAATGTCCAGTATTTTTGTGATTGGCCACCATAAACATGTTCTTTTCATTGGATACATGATATTGGTGCTTTGGTTTCACAAGAAAAGCCTTTCTCTCCACCATTTTCCTTATTCATCCGTTGAATGAGACAAGCACGGATAATCATAATAATCTCTTCTAATTTCATGATTGGCCAACATTAACATGTTATTCTTATTGAGATACATGATATTGCTACTTCGGTTTCACAAGAAGAGTTTTCTTTCCCCTATTTTTCTTTAAATTAAAGTTCATTCGTTGAATGAGCCAAACACGGATACTCATAATAATCTCCTCTATTTTTTAATTGGCCACCATGAACATGTTCTTTTCATTGGGATACATGATATCGGTGCCCTTGTTTTGCAAGAAAAGCTCTTTTTTCTACCATTTTCCCTAAAATTAAAGTTCATCTATTGAGTGAGACAAGCATGAATGCTCATAAAAATCTCTACCAGTTTTGTGATTGGCCACCATAAACCTATTCTTCTCATTGGGATGCATGTTATTGGTGCTTTGGTTTCGCAAGAAAATCTTTTCTTTCCACTATTTTGCTTAGGATCAAAATTCGTTCGTTAAATGAGAGCAACATGGATACTTGAAATAATCTCTATTCATTTTGCGAATCACCATCTCCTAATAAGGATGTAAGATATCAATGCTTTGCTTTCACAAGAAAAGTTTTTCTTTCCACCACTTTCCTTAGAATCAAAGCTCGTCTGTCAAATAAGACAAACACTGATACTCATAATAATGTCCAGTATTTTTATGATTGGCCACCATAAACATGTTCTTTTCATTGGATACATGATATTGGTGCTTTGGTTTTACAAGAAAAGCCTTTCTCTCCACCATTTTCCTTATTCATCCGTCAAATGAGACAAGCACAGATAATCATAATAATTTGTTCTAATTTCATGATTGGCCAACATTAACATGTTATTCTTATTGAGATACATGATATTGCTGTTTCAGTTTCACGAGAAGAGTTTTCTTTCCCCTATTTTTCTTTAAATTAAAGTTCATTCATGGAATGAGCCAAACATGGATACTCATAATAATCTCCTCTATTTTTTGATTGGCCACCATGAACATGTTCTTTTCATTGGGATACATGATATTGGTGCCCTTGTTTTGCAAAAAAAGCTCTTTTTTCTACCATTTTCCCTAAAATTAAAGTTCATCTATTGAGTGAGACAAACATGAATGCTCATAAAAATCTCTACCAGTTTTGTGATTAGCCACCATAAACATGTTCTTCTCATTGGGATGCATGTTATTGGTGCTTTGGTTTCGTAAGAAAATCTTTTTTTCCACTATTTTGCTTAGGATCAAAATCCGTTCATCAAATGAGAGCAACATGGATACTTGAAATAATCTCTATTCGTTTTGCGAATCACCACAATAAAACATGTTCTCCTAATAAGGATGTAAGATATCAATGCTTTGCTTTCACAAGAAAAGTTTTTCTTTCCACCACTTTCCTTAGAATCGAAGCTCGTCTGTCAAATAAGACAAACACTGGTACTCATAATAATGTCCGGTATTTTTGTGATTGGCCACCATAAACATGTTCTTTTCATTGGATACATGATATTGATGCTTTGGTTTCATAAGAAATGCTTTTCTTTTGACCATTTTCCTGAGAACAAAAGTTCCTCCATCGAATGAGACAAACATGGATACTCATAATAATTTCCACTAATTTTGTGATTGGCTACCATTAACCTGTTCTTCTCTTAGGGATACATGATATTGGTGCTTTGGATTCATAAGAAAAGCTTTTCTTTCCACCATTTTCCTTAGAATCACAGTTCATTCGTCGAATGAGCCAAACGTGGATGCTTATAATAATCTCCTCTATTTTGTGATTGGCCGCCATGAACATATTCTTCTCATTAGGATACAAGATATTGGTGCTCTTGTTTCATAAGAAAAGCTCTTTTTTCACTTCATTTTCCTTAAAAACAATGTTCGTCCATCGAATGAGATGAACATGGATACTTGAAATAATCTCCACTAATTATGTGATTAGCCCCCATTAACATGTTCTTCTTGTTTGGATACACAATATTGGTGCTTTTGATTCACAAGAAAAGCTTTTCTTTCCACCATTTTTCATAGAATCAAAGTTCATTCGTCGAATAAGACAAACGTGGATACTTGAATTAATCTTCACTTTCTTTGATCGACCATAATAAACATGTTCTCCTCATTTGGATATATGATATTGATGCTTTACTTTCATGAGAAAATCTTTTCTTTCCACCATTTTCCTTAGAATCAATGATCATCCCTCGAATGAGACAAACATAGATACTCATAATAATCTCCTCTATTGTTGTGATTGGCCACTGTAAACATGTTCTCCTTGTTGGGATACATGATATTGGACTTTAGTTTTGCAAGTAAAGCTTTACTTTCCACCATTCTCCTTAGAATCAAATTTTATCCATTAAATAAGACAAACATGGATACTAAAAATAATCTCCATTCCTTTTGTGATTGGCCATAATAAACTTGTTCTCCCCATAGGGGTGCATGATATTGATGCTTTACTTTCGTAAGAAAAACTTTTTTTCCATCATTTTTTGTAGAATCAAAGTTTACCAGTAAAATGAGACAAACTTAGATACTTGTAATAATATCCGCAACTTTTGTGATTTGCCACCATAAACATGTTCTTCTCATTGCAACACATGAACTATTACTTTGGTTTCATAAGAAAAGCTTCTCTTTCTACCATTTTGCTTAGGCTCAAAGCTCATTTGTCTTAGACAAACATGGATACTTGAAATAATCTCCATTCTTTTTTTGAATCGCCGTAATAAACATGTTCTCCCCATAAGGATGTAAGATATTGACGCTTTGCTTTCACAAGAAAAGCTTTTCTTTCCACTATTTTTCTTAGAATCAAAGTTCATTCGCCGAATAAGCCAAACATGGATACCTATAAAAATCTCTTCTATTTTCCTAATTGGCCACCATGAACATGTTTTTCTCATTGGGATACATGATATTGGTGCTCTTGTTTCACAAGAAAACCTTTTTTTCCTTCATTTTCCTTAAAATCAAAGTTTATTCGTTAAATGAGACAAACATGGATGCTTATAAAAATCTCCACCAGTTTTGTGATTGGCAACCATAAACATGCTTTTCTTATTCGGGCACATGACATTGGTGCTTTGGGTTCGCAAGAAAAGCTTTTCTTTCCACCATAGAGTCAAAGTTCATCCGTCAAATAAGACAAACATGGATACTCATAAGAATCTCCTTTACTTTTGTGATTGGCCACCATGAACATCTTTTTCTTATTGGGATACATGATATTAGTGCTTTTGTCTCCAAGAATAGCTTTTATTTCCACCATTTTGCTTAGAATCAAAGTTCATCCTTTGAATAAGACAAACGTGGATTTTTAGGGTAATCTTTACTATTTTTGTGTTTGGCCATCATTAACATGTTTTTCTTATTGGGATACATGATATTGATGCTAAGCTTTTACGAGAAAAGCTTTTTTTCTCATAATTTTCTTTAGAATCAGAGTTCATCGATCGATTAAGATAAACATGGATACAAACAATAAACTCGACTAATTTCATGATTGGCCACCATAAACATGTTGTTCTCATCGGGATACATGATATTGACACTTTGATTTTGCAAGAAAAGCCTTTCTTTCACCATTTTCCTTAGAATCAAAGTTCATACGTTGAATGAGACAAAAATGGATACTCATAATAATCTTCACTATTTTTGTGGTTGGTCATCATAAACATGTTTTTCTTATTAAGATGCATGCTATTAGAGGTTTGTTTCCCAAGAAAAGCATCTTGTTCCACCATTTTACTTAGGATCAAAGTTTCTCTGTCGAATGAGACAAACATGGATAATCTTAATAATCTACAATGTTTTTGTGATTGGCCACCACAAACATGTTTTTCTCATTGGATACATAATATTGGTGCTTTGGTTTCACAAGACACGTCTTTTTCTCTACCACTTTCCTTAGAATCAAAATTCATCTATCGAATGAGGCAAACACAGATACTCGTAATAATCTCCTATAATTTTATGATTGGCCGACATTAACATGTTCTTCTCAATGGGATACATGATATTGGTGCTTTGGTTTCACAAGAAAATATTTTCTTTCCATTTTCCTTTAAATTAAAGTTCATTCGTCGAATGAGCCAAACATGGATACTCTTAATAATCTCCTCTATTTTTTGATTGACAAACATGGACATGTTCTTCTCATTAGGATACATGATATTGGCACCCTTGTTTTGCAAGAAAAGTTTTCTTTTCCACCATTTTCCTTAAAATCAAAGTTCGTCTGTTGAATGAGGTAAACATGGATGCTCATAAAAATCTCCACCAGTTTTGTGATTGGCCACCATAAACATGTTCTTCTTATTGGGATACATGTTATTGGTGCTTTGGTTTCTCAATAAATTCTTTTCCTTCCACTATTTTGCTTATGATTAAAATTCGTCCGTCAAATAAGACAAACATGGATACTTATAATAATCTTTATTGTTTTTGTGAATCACCACAATAAACGTGTTCTCCCCATAAGGATGTAAGATATTGATGCTTTGTTTTCACAAAAAAAAGCTTTTTTTTCCATCATTTTCCTTAGAATCAAAGCTCGTTTGTTAAATGAGACAAACACTGACACTTATAATAATGTCTAGTATTTTTGTGATTTGCTACCATAATCATGTTCTTCTCATTGGATACAGGATATTGGTGCTTTGGTTTTAAAAGAAAACCTTTTCTTTCGACTACTTTCTTTAGAATGAAAGCTCCTCCATCGAATATGACAAACATGGATACTCATAATAATCTCCACTAGTTTTGTGATTGGCCAACATTAACATGTTCTTCTAATTGGGATGCATGATATTAGTGCATTGGATTCACAAGAAAAGCTTGACTTTCCACCGTTTTCTTTGGAGTCAAAGTTTGTTCATCGAATTAGCCAAACATGGATACTTATAATAATCTCCTCTATTTTTAGGATTGGCCACCATGAACATGTTTTTCTCATTGGGATACATGATGTTAGTGCTCTTGTTTTATAAGAAAAGCTCTTTTTTCCTCCATTTTCCTTAAAATTAAAGTTCATCTGTTAAATGAGACAGACATGGATGCTTGTAATAATCTCTACAATTTTGAGATTGGCCACCATTAACATGTTCTTGTTGGGATACATGATATTGGTGCCTTGGATTCACAAGAAAAGCTTTTCTTTCCATCATTTTGCTTAGAATTAAAGTTTATTTGTTGAATGAGACAAACATGGATACTTGAATTAATCTCCACTCTTTTTTTGATTGGCCACAATAAACATGTTCTCTTCATTTGGATATACGATATTGATGCTTTACTTTTGTAAGAAAATCTTTTATTTCCACCATTTTCTTTAAAATCAATGATTATCCCTTGAATGAGACAAACACAGATACTCATAATAATCTCTTCTGTTCTTGTGATTGGAGTAAACATGTTCTCCTCATTAGGATACATGATATTGGTACTTTAGTTTTGCAAGAAAAGCTTTTCTTTCCACCATTCTCCTTAGAATCAAATTTCATCCGTCAAATCAGACAAACATGGATACTAGAAATAAGCTCCATTCTTTTGTGATTGGCCACAATAAACTTGTTCTTCCCATAGAGATATATAATATTGATGCTTTGCTTTCGCGAGAAAAACTTTTTTTTCAATTTTTTTGTATAATTAAAGTTTGCGAGTAAAATGAGACAAACTCAGATACTCGCGATAATCTCCACTACTTTTGTGATTTGCCACCATAAATATGTTCTTCTCATAGCGACATGTGAATTGTTGCTTTGGTTTCACAAGAAAAGCTTTTTTTTTCCACCATTTTCCTTAGGCTCAAAGTTCATTTGTTTTACCAAACAAACATGGATACTTGAAATAATCTCCATTCTTTTGTTAATCGCCACAATAAACATGTTCTCCCCATAAGGATGTAAGATATTGATGCTTTACTATTGCAAGAAAACCTTTTCTTTCCACTATTGTCCTTACAATAGAATCAAAGTTCATTCGTCGAACGGGCCAAACATGTTTACTCATAAAAATCTCCTCTATTTTTTTGATTGGCCACCATGTACATGTTCTTCTCATTGGGATATATGATATTAGTGCTTTTGTTTCACAAGAAAACCTTTTTTTCCTTCAATTTCCTTAAAATCAAAGTTCATTCGTTGAATGAGAAAAGCATGGATGCTCATAAAAATCTCCCCTAGTTTTATGATTGGTAACCATAAATATGTTCTTCATATTGGGACGCATGACATTAGTTCTTTGGATTCATAAGAAATGCTTTTCTTTCTACCATAGAGTCAAAGTTCATCTGTTAAATGAGACAAACATGGATACTTATAAGAATTTCCTCTATTTTTATGATTGGCCACCATGAACATGTTCTTCTAGTTGTGATACATGATATTGGCGCTTTTGTCTCTCAAGAAAAGCATTTCTTTCCACCATTTTGCTTAGAATCAAAGTTCATCCTTTGAATGAGACAAACATGGATTGTTGGAGTAATCTCCACTATTTTTGGGTTTGGCCATCATGAACATGTTCTTTTTATTGGGATACATGATATTGATGCTTCTCTTTCACAAAAAAAGCTATTCTTACCATAATTTTTCTTAGAATTAAAGTTCGTTTGCCGATTGAGACAAATATGGATACTCGCAATAAACTTAAGTAATTTTGTGATTGGCCACCATAAACATGTTCTTCTCATTGGGATACATGATATTGGCACTTTGATTTTACAAGAAAAGCCTTTCTTCACCATTTTCCTTAAAATTAAAGTTCGTTCATTGAATGAGATAAATGTGGATACCTGTAATAATCTCCGCTATTTTTGTGATTGGCCACCATAAACATATTCTTCTCTTGAGGATGCATGATATTGGAGGTTTGTTTCCCAAGAAAAGCATTTTGTTCCACCATTTTATTGAGAATACAAGTTCCTCTATCAAATTAGACAAACATGGATGCTCTTAATAATCTGCAATATTTTTGTAATTGGCCACCACAAACATGTTCTTCTCGTTGGATACGTGATACTGGTGCTTTGGTTTCACAAAAAAAAAGCCTTTCTTGCCACCATTTCCCTTAGAATCAAAATTCATCTGTCGTATAAGACAAGCATGAATACTCGTAATAATTTTCTCTGATTTTGTGATTAGCCAACATTAACATGTTCTTCGCATCGGGATACATGATATTGGTTCTTTGGTTTTAGAAGAAAAGTTTTTCTTTCCCCCATTTTCCTTTGAATTAAAGTTTGTTCATCGAATGAGCCCAACAAAGATACTTGTAATAATCTCTTCTATTTTTTGATTGGCCACCATGAACATGTTCTTCTCATTGGGATACATGATATTAGTGCCCTTGTTTTACACGAAAAGCTTTTTGTCCACCATTTTCTTTAAAATCAAAGTTCATCCGTTAAATGAGATTAACCCGGATGCTCTTTAAAATCTCCTCTAGTTTTTTGATTGGCCACTATAAACATGTTCTTCTTATTGGGAAGCATGTTATTGGTGCTTTGCTTTTGCAAGAAAATTTTTTCTTTCCACCATTTTGCTTAGGATCAAAATTCATCCATCAAATAAGATAAACATGATACTTGAAATGATCTCTATTCTTATTACGAATCGTCACAATAAACATGTTCTCCCCATAAGGATGTAAGATGTTGACGATTTGCTTTCTCAAGAAAAACTTTTCTTTCCACCATTTTCCTTAGAATCAAAGTTCATTCATAAAAAACTTGAATTAATCTCAACTCTTTTTCTGATCGACTACAATAAACATGTTCTCCTCATTTGGATATAAGTTATTGATGCTTTACTTTCATGATAAAATCTTTTCTTTCCACTATTTTCCTTAGAATCAATGATCATCCCTCCAATAAGATAAGCATGGATACTCTTAATAATCTCCTATATTCTTGTGATTGGCCACCGTAAATATGTTCTCCTCATTAAGATACATGATATTAGTACTTTAGTTTTGCCATAAAAGCTTTTCTTTCCACCATACTCCTTAGAGTCAAATTTTATCCATTAAATCAGATAAACATGGATACTAGAAATAATCTCCATTTTTTTGTGATCGGCCATAATAAACTTGTTCTCCCCATATGGGTATATGATAATGATTCTTTGTTTTCACGAGAAAAACTTTTTCCATCATTTTTTGTATAATCAAAGTTTACCAGTAGAATGAGCAAAACTTGGATACTCGCATTAATCTCCACTACTTTTGTGATTGTTTGCCATAAACATGTTCTTCTCATTGGGACACGTGAATTGTTGCTTTGGTTCCACAAGAAAAGCATTTCTTACCATCGTTTTGCTTAGGATCAAAGTTCATCTATCTTACCAGACAAACAAGGATACTTGATATATTCTCTATTCTCTTTGTGAATTGCCACAATAAACATGTTTTCCCCATAAGGATGTAAGATAATGATGCTTTACTTTCACAAGAAAATATTTTCTTTCCACCATTTTTCTTAGAATCAAAGTTTGTTCATTGAATGAGCCAAACCTAGATACTTATAAAAATATCCTCTGTTTTTGTGATTGGCCACCATGAACATGTTTTTCTCATTAGGGTACATGATATTGGTGCTCTTATTTTGCAAGAAAAGCTTTTTTTTCCTTCATTTTTCTTAAAATCAAAGTTCGTCCATTGAAAAAGACAAACGTGGATGCTCATAAAACTCTCCACCAGTTTTGTGATTGGCAGCCATAAACATGTTCTTCTTATTGGGACACATGACATTGGTGCTTTGGGTTCACAAGAAAAGTTATTCTTTCCACCATAGAGTCAAAGTTCATTCGTCAAATGAGGCATACTTGGATACTCATAAGAATCTCCTCTACTCTTGTGATTGGCAACCATGAACATGTTTCTCTCATTAGGATACATGATATTGGTGCTTTTGTCTCTCAAAAAAAGCTTTTTTTCCACCATTTTGCTTGTAATCAAAGTTTGTCCTTTGAATAAAACAAATATGGATTCTTGGAGTAATCTTTGCTATTTTGTGTTTGGCCTTCATGAACATGTTCTTCTCATTAGGGTACATCATATTGATGCTTCTCTGTCGTGAGAAGAGCTTTTCTTTCCATAATTTTCCCTAGAATCAAAGTTCGTCAGTCGAATGAGACAAACATAGATACTTGCAACAAACTCAACTAATTTTGTGATTGGCCACCATAAACATGTTCTTCTTATTAGGATACATGATATTGGCAATTTGATTTCACAAGAAAAGCTTTTCTTTCACCATTTTCCTTAGAATCCAAGTTTGTTCATCGAATGAGACAAACATGGATACTCGTAATAATCTCCACTATTTTTATGATTCACCACCGTAAATGTGTTCTTCTCATTATGATACATGATATTGGAGCTTTGGTTTCCCAAGAAAAGCATTTCATTCCACCATTTTCCTTAAAATCAAAGTTTCTCCATCGAATAAGAAAAACATGGATACTCATAATAATCTACAATATTTTTTCAGTTTAGCCACCATAAACTTGTTATTCTTGTTGGATACATGATATTGGTGCTTTGGTTTCAATAGAAAAACTTTTCTCTCCACTATTTTTCTTAGAATCAAAGTTCATCCGTCGAATGAGACAAACATAGATACTCATAGTAACCTTCTCTAATTTTGTGATTGGCCAACATTAACATGTTCTTCTCATTAGGATACATGATATTGGTGCTTTAGTTTCACAAGAAATGCTTTGCTTTCCACCATTTTCCTTAGAATTAAAGTTTGTTCGTTGAATGGGCCAAACATGGATAGTTTAATAATCTCCTTTACTTTTATGGTTGGCTATCATGAACATGTTCTTCTTATTGGGATACATAATATTTGATGGGGATCAACTTGCACAAACATTTATTTCTAACCATTCTTATGATCCTTTGCAAGAAATTGAAGGTTCAATGACTAGGGCAAAGTCTAAACACATGGAGCAAGCTTTGCAAGGACTAATCACGGAAATGCAAGCAAAGGAGGCTGTTCAAGATGAATCAGATGCATTACCAAGGTTGATCACTTTTCTACATTGTATTGAGGCTGAAAAAGACAAAGAATAAAGCTTGGAGCCCAAATTGCATGTCCAATATGAATAGAGCCTAATTTGCATGTATTCAGAGGCCTATAGTTTAGGATTTTAGATTTCTAATTTTTTTAATAAGAATTTGACTTTTCAATTTTAATTTGTATAGATAACTCCTAGTTAAACTAGGATAAGGAATAAACTTTTCTTTATTGAATAGGATTGTGTTTAGAATTTTAAGTTGTTTTGATAAGTTCTAACCAGACTAGGATAGGGAATGGACTTTTCCTTATTAGTTAGGATTATCCTTGTTTATTTAGGACTTTATAGATATTAGGCCTACATAAGGCTACCTCATTCATGTAATTTAGCAGATTTGACTAGAAAAAAATATTTTGAGAGTTTCTTCACTTTGCGAGAACTCTTCGTTATTCTTTAAATAAAAACTCAAATTGATCTTATTAAGGTAACTTGTCATGATCAAGATTGTTATAACTTTGGTTCTAATCAACAGGTTTGATTGGGGTCAAGTTTTTTTTGCTTGACTTTAAAGATGATCCTAGGGTTTTAATTCCATCTAATTGGGTTTTAGGTTGTGTTTTCATCCTAAGGTTCACATTATTTGGTATCAGAGCTTTGGTTCTTGAAAAGTCAGGTGTAATCTATCTCTTAATCCCATAATTTTATTTATTTTTCTATTATATTTAGTGTTGTCCATCATCTATAAAAAACAATAAAAATGTTCTAGTGTTCTCACCCTTTGCTGTTCGTCATCAATAAAAAAGGCAAAAAAATCATAAAAAAAGCAAAAAAAGTGTTATAGTGTTATAACCCTTTTTCATCTTAAAAAAAAGATTGTTATTAAAGCGTCATATTCATATCTTACAGAGAATTCTTGTTTGTCTTGATTTCTCTTCCTTTGATATTTCTTGCTGATTTTGTTTCCCTTCATATTTATTGTTGATTTCACTTTCTTGATCTTTCTTGTTGATCTTATTAATCAAAGTTATAATAACTTCATTATTGCTTGCTGTTTTGGTAAGATCATTTATAAAGTTCTTTTTAAAAGGTTATAAGGGGAAGTTGAATGGTAAAAGGCAGGAGAAGTGAGAATATCATCGAGAAAAGCTGAAATTGAGTGAAACACGAGGGGTTAAGTAACTAATCTCAAGTGTAAACAAGTAAGGGAGTGTGAGGAAAACCAATCTATTTTTATTCTTAATAAATTTTACAGGTTTAAAACATGAGTAATGGAGGAGATAATGCTCAAACAGTTATCAAGTTGTTTATGAAGGTTGTTCAAGACCAATGCAAGCTTTTAAACATAAGGTTGGATAATTTAGAGCCCCTATCCAATCCTAGATCCTCTAGAAAACATATGGTTTAGGAGGAGGAAAAGGAGGAATCTTATTATGATGAGAGTAATTCTCGAAAGTGTAGAAAGGCTGTTTCAAAACATGATAGTAATTTGGGTAGTATTAAATGAAAATCCCTACCTTTTAAGGGAAAAATGACCATGAATTATATTTGGAATGGGAGAAAAAAGTAGAACATGTTTTTTATTGTCATAATTACTCCGAGGAAAAGAAGGTTAAAATAGCAGCAAGTTGAGTTCATAGATTATGCTAGTATTTGGTAGGACCAATTTATGATTAATAGGCATAAGAATGGTGAGAGACCTATTCGATCATAGGAAGAAATGAAAGTGATGAGAAAGAAACTCATACCTAGCCATTACTATAGGGACTTGTATAGAAAATTGCAAAGGTTGACTCAAGGATCCATGAATGTAGAGGATTACTACAAAGAGATGGAGATAGCCATGATTAGGGCAATGTAGAGGAAGACTGTGAGGTAACTATGGCTAGATTCATTAGTGGTTTGAATAAAAAGATAGCTAATATGGTGGCATTGCATCATTATATGGAGATAGAGGAATTGTTGTATAAAGCTATCAAGATGGAAAGGCAATTAAAGTCTAAAGGCACTTCCAAATATGGTTAAGCTTTTAGCTCTTCATGGAAGTCAAATTAGAAACAACAAAGCTATCTCAAAACCTAAAAAATCTGCAAAGGTAAAGGATTCATTTGCATTCTCCAAAGGTAAAATTAAAACTAAATCATCCTCTAATCACATGATGTTGAGTGTTTCAAGTTTCAAAGATTTAGGCATATTGCTTCGCAATGTCCAAATAAAAGGGCTATGATTGTTATGGATAATGGTGACATAGAAAGCATAAGTTTGAATGATGATGAAATGCCACCATTGAAGGATTATAGTGATGTTGACATTGAAAAATTAGTGCAAAGAGATATACTCATTGCTAGGCATACTCATAGCATATAGCCTAAGGAAGATGGTGATGAAATACAACGTGAGCACATCTTTCATACTAAGAGCCATGTGAATAACAAGGTATGTAGCATGATTATTGATAGTGGTAGTTGCACTAATGTTGCTAGTACTTTGATGGTTGAAAAGCTAAAGCTGTACATTAAAGCATTTAAGACCGTATAAGTTGCAATGATTGAATGATTGTGAAAAAGTTAAGGTGACAAAGCAAGAGTTAGTTGTATTCTCTATTGGCAACTATAAGGATGAGGTTCTTTGTGATGTGGCACTAATGCATGCTGGTCATCTACTCTTGGGGCATCCATGGTAGTTCGATAGGAAGGTTACTCATGATAGGTACAAGAATAGATATAGTTTTGTATTAAATAATCGAGTTATTATATTAACTCCTTTAAAACCATTGGAGGCATATAAGGACCAGATTAAGATAGCTAAAGAGTGCAAGATGAAAGAAAAGAAAATGAGTGCACGAGAAAAAAAAAGTGATATAAAAAATGAGTGTGTGCAAGAAAGTGAAAAAGGCATAGTAGTGTGTAATAAGGAAAAAAATTCAGAATATGGAGAGCAAAATAAAGAGAAAAATAAGAGAGTTAGTGTTTTTGCAAAAAAAAAGTGAGATTACGAGTGCTATGTTAGCAAGGCAGCAACTACTTGTATTTGTACAAGGATGTTTATTTCCCAACTAATGATCTTAACCCTTCTTTGCCTAGCGTGGTTGTTTCTTTGTTCTAAGAATTTACAGATTTATTTCCTGAGGAAATACGACATGGATTACCTCCTTTGAAAGGTATTGAGCACCAAATAGACTTTATTCTAGGTTAATCAATCCTTAATAAACTAGCATATAGAGCAAATCCTAAGGAGACAAAGGAGATTTAAAGGCAAATGGATGAATTAGTGCAAAAGGATTCATAAGAGAGTCTTAGCCTATGTTCGGTTCTTGTGATTTTAGTGCCAAAAAAAGATGGAACATGGCACGTGTGTGTTGATTACCAAGCCATTAATAAAATCACCATAAAGTATAGATATCTTATTTCTAGGTTAGATGGTATGCTTGATGAATTGCATGGTTCATGTGTGTTTTCTAAAATTGATTTAAAGAATGGCTATTATCAAATTCCTATGAGAGAAGGCAACGGATGGAAAACTACTTTTAAGATAAAATATGGTTTATATGAGTGGTTAGTAATGTCGTTTGGTTTAACTAATACACCAAGCACTTGTATGAGATTGATGAATCATGTTTTATGTTCTTTTATTGGGAAATTTGTTATGGTTTACTTTGATGATATTTTAGTATACAGCAAAAATTTGGATGATCATGTTAAACATTTGCATACTGTTTTTAGTGCTTTAAAAGAGCATAAATTTTATGCTAATCTTAATAAATGCACATTTTGCATGGAATCCATTGTTTTCCTTGGTTTCATTATGAGTTTGCATGGAATAAGTGTAGATGAAGATAAGGTTAAGGTAATTAAGGATTGGCCAGGACCTAAGAATGCAAATGAGGTAAGAAGTTTTCATGGTTTAACAAGTTTTTATAGAAGGTTTGTTAAAGATTTTAGTTCTATTACAGCACTTTTAAATGAACTTGTTAAAAAGAGTGTTGTGTTTAAGTGCGATGATGTGCATGAGAAAGCTTTTAATACTTGGAAAGATAAGTTGATTAATGCACCTTTGCTATGTTTGTCTAATTTTGATAAAGTTTTTGAGGTTGAAAGTGATGCATCTAGAATTGGAATATGAGTTATTTTGATGCAGGATTCCAAACCAATTGCTTATTTAATTGAAAAGCTTAGTGGGCCAACATTAAACTATCCTACTTATGATAAGGAGCTATATGTATTAGTGAGAACTCTACAAACATGGTAGCATTATTTATGGTTGAAGGAATTCATAGTCCTTTCTGATCATGAGAGCTTGAAATATTTGAAATCATAAGGTAAGCTTAATAAAAGGCATGTCAAATGGTTAGAGTTTATTGAGACATTTCCTTATGTGATTAAGTACAAGAGTGGAAAAGAAAATGTTGTAGCTTATGCATTTGTCTAGAAGGTATGCATTGCATACTTCATTGAAACTAAATTACTTGGTTTAAGTTTATTAATGATGTTGATTTTAGCCAAGAATGGAATGCTTATTCTAAGTGTCCGTATGGTGAGTATTATAAGCATGACGGATTCTTGTTTAAGAAAGATAAATTATGTGTACCTATATGTTCTTTACATGAAATGCTAGTTAGAGAGGCTCATTAAGGCAATTTGATAGGGCATTTTGGTGTGCAAAAGACTTTAGATATATTGCATGAACACTTACTACTTTGTTACGTGCTATCATTCAAAAGAACTTAAAATAATGGGAGAGATGTTTGCCACATATCAAGTTCACATATAATAGGACCGTTCATTCTACTACTTCTTATTCTCCTTTTGAAGTTATGCATGGCTTTAATCCTTTAACTCCTTTGGATATCTTACCTTTGCCTGCTAATGAACATGCTAATTTGGATGGTAAGAAAAAGGTAGATTTTGTTAGGGATTTGCATGCCAAGGTTCGAGCTAACATAGACAAAAAGAATGAGCAATATGCAAGGAAAGCCAATAAGGGAATATTAAGGTTGTTTTCAAACCCGAAGATTAGGTTTAGGTTTATTTACATAAAGAGAGGTTTCTTGTTCAAAGGAAATCTAAGTTGCACCCTAGAGGAGATGGACCTTTCCAAGTGTTAGAAAGGATCAATGGCAATGCTTATAAGCTAGATTTGCTAAGCAGCTATAGTAATGTGAGTGCTACCTTTAATGTTGCTAATTTATTTTTGTATGATGTAGGTGATTCAAGGATGAATCATTTCGAGGAGGGGGGAAATGATAGAGATCAACTTTCACAAGCACTTATTTCTAACCATTCTTATGCTCCTCTGCAAGGAATTGGAGGTCCAACGACTAGAGCAAAGACTAAACGCATGGAGTAAGCTTTGCATGGATTAATCATGGAAATGCAAGCAAAGGAATCTATTTAAGATGATTCAAATGCATTGCCAAGATTGATCACTTTTCTACATTGTGTTGAGGCTGAAAAAGATGAAGAATAAAGCTTGGAGCCTAATTCGCATGTCCTAGATGAATGGAGCCCAATTTGCATGTATTCATGGGCTTATGTTTAGGATTTCAAATTTTTTTATTTTTTTAATAAGAATTTGACTTTTTAATTTTAATTTCTATAGATAAGTCCTGATCAGACTAGGATAAGGAATAGACTTTTCTTATTGGTTAGGATTATCCTTGTTTAGTTAGGACTTTATAGATTTTAGGCCTATATAAAGCTGCCTCATTCATGTAATTCATTAGATTTGAATAGAAAAAAATATATCTTAAGAGTTTCTTCACTTCGTGAGAACTTCTTCTTTATTCTTTAAACAAGAACTCAAATTAATTTTACCAAGGTAGCTTATGGTGATCAAGATTGTTATAATTTTGATTCTAATCAGCAAGTTTAATTGGGGTCAGGTTCTCTTTGCTTGACTTTGAGAATGACCCTAGGATTTTAATTCCATCAAATCAGGTTTTAGGTTATGTTTTCATCCTAAGGTTTACATTAATATTAGTGCTCTTATTTCACAAGAAAAGCCTTTTTTCCTCCATTTTCCTTAAAATCAAAGTTCATCCATTGAATGAGATAAACATGGATAATCGAAAAAATCTCCACAAGTTTTGCGATTGGCCACCATAAATATGTTCTTCTCATTGGGATACATGTTATTGGTGCTTTGGTTTCCCAAGAAAATCTTTTCTTTCAACCATTTTGCTTAGGATCAAAGTTTTTCCGTCAAATGGGACAAACATGGATACTTGAAATAATCCCCATTCTTTTTGTGAATCACCACAATAAACAAGTTCTCCCCATAAGGATTAAGATATTGATGTTTTGCTTTTGCAAGAAAAGCTTTTCTTTCCACCATTTTCCTTAGAATTAAAGCTCGTTTGTCAAATGAGACAAACACTAATTTCTTTCCACCATTTTCCTTAGAATCAAAGCTCGTTTGTCGAATGAGACAAACACTGACACTCATAATAATCTCCAGTTTTTTTGTGATTGGCCACCATAGACATGTTCTTCTCATTAGGATACATGATATTGGAGCTTTAGTTTCCCAGCAAAAGCATTTAATTCCACCATTTTCCTTAGAATCAAATTTCCTCCGTCAAATGAAACAAACATGTATACTCATAATAATCTGCAATATTTTTGTGATTTGCCACCAAAAACATGTTTTTCTCATTGGATACAGGATATTGGTGCTTTGGTTTCACATGACAAGCTTTTCTCTTCACCATTTTTCTTAGAATCAAAGTTTATCCATCGAATGAGACAAACATGGATGCTTGAATTAATCTCCACTCTTTTTTTGATTGGTCGCAATAAACATGTTCTAGTCATTAGTATATATGATATTGATGCTTTACTTTCATGAGAAAATATTTTCTTTCCACCATTTTGCTTAGAATCAAGGATCATCCCTCGAATGAGACAAACATGGATACTCATAATAATCTCCTCTATTCTAGTGATTAGCCACCATAAATATGTTTTTCTCACTCGGATACATGATAATGGAACTTTGGTTTTGTAAGATAAGTTTTTCTTTCCAACATTCTCCTTAGAATCAAAGTTCACCTGTCGAAAGAGACAAACATTGAAACTCATAATAATCTCCACTAATTTTGGGATTGGCCACCATAAACATGTTCTTTTTGTTACAATGCATGATATTTGTGGCTTGGTTTCGTAAGAAAAGCTTTTGTTTCCCCCACCTTGTTTAAAATCAAAGTTCATCTGTCAAATAAGACAAACATTGATACTTGAAATAATCTTTATTCTTTTTATGATTATCCATAATAAACATGTTCTCCGAATAAGGATATATGATATTGATGCTTTGCATTCACGAGAAAACATTTTCTTTCTAGCATTTTTTCTTAGAATCAAAGTTCATCTATCCAACCAGACAAACATGGATACTTGTAACAATCTCCATTATTTTTGTGATTGGCTGCTATAAACATGTTCTTCTCATTGGATACATGATATTAGGTCTTTGGTTTCACAAGAAAAGCAATTCTTTCCACCATTTTCCTTGGAATCGAAGTTCATCCATTGAATGAGACAAACATGGATACTCATGATAATCTCCACTAATTTTGTAAGTGGCCACCACAAGCATGTTCTTCTCATTAGGATACATGACATTGGTGGTTTGGTTTCAGAAGAAAAGCTTTTCTTTCCACCATTTTGCTTAGAATTAAAGTTTATCTGTCAAAAGTGATGAACGTGGATACTCATAATAATCTTCACTACTTTTGAGATTGGCCACCATGAACATGTTCTTCTTATTGGGACAAATGATATTCATGCTTTTGTTTCGCAAGAAACGCATTTCTTTCTACCATTTTTCTTAGAATCAAAATTCATCCGTGGAATGAGACAAACATGGATACTCATAATAATCTCCACTAATTTTGTGATTGGCCACCATAAACATGTTCTTCTCGGTGGGATACAAGATATTGGTGCTTTGGTTTCACAAGAAAAGCTTTTCTTTCCCCCTTTTTGCTTAGAATCAAAGTTTGTCCATCAAATAAGACAAACATTGATACTTGAAATAATCTCTATTCTTTCTGTGATTGGCCACAATAAACATGTTCTCCCCATAAGGATATATGTTTTGATGCTTTGCTTTTGTGAGAAAACATTTTCTTTTGACCATTTCCTGTAAAATTAATATCACCTATCGAATGAGACAAACAAGGATACTTATAATAATCTCCACTATTCTTGTGATTGGCCACCATAAACATGTTCTTCTCATTAGATACATGATATTGGGTCTTTAATTTCCTAAGAAAGCTAATTCTTTCCACCATTTTCCTTGGAATCAAAGTTCATCCATCGAAGGAGATAAACATGGATACTCATGATACTCTCCATTAATTTTGTGATTGGAAACAATAAACATGCTTTTCTCATCGAGATGCATGTTCACAAGAAAAGCTTTTATTTCCACCATCTTCCTTAAAATCAAAGTTCCTTCATCAAATGAGGCAAGCATGGAAGCTCATAATAATCTCCACTAATTTTGAGTTGAAGAGACAAATGTGGATACTCATAATAATATCCACTAATTTTGCGATTAGCCGGCATAAACATGTTCTTTTCATTGGAATACAAGATATTTGTGCTTCGGTTTAATAAGAAAATGCTTTTCTTTCCATCATTTTCTATAGAATCAAAGTTCATCGTCGAATCAGACAAACATGGATACTTGTAATAGTTGCTACTATTTTGTGATTGGTAACCATGAACATTTTTTTCCCATTGGGATCCATGATATTAGAGCATTTGTTTCGCAAGAAAGGCTTTTCTTTTCTCTATTTTCCTTAAAATCAAAGTTTATCCATTGAATGAGACAAACAAGGATACTCGTAATAATCTCCACTAATTTTGTTATTAGCCACCATAAACATGTTCTTCTCATTGGGAGGCATGGTATTAGTGCTTTGGTTTTGCAAGAAAAGCTTTTCTTTTTGCCATTTTTCTTGGAATCAAAGTTCGTCCGTCAATGAGACAAACATGGAAACTGGAAATAATCTATATTCTTTTTGTAATTGGCTATGATAAATAAGTTTTTCCCATAGGGATATGTGATATTGATGCTTTTTTGTGAGAATAGCTTTTCTTTCCTCCACTTTCCTTAGAATCAAAGCTCATCTGTCAAATAAGACAAGCAAGGATACTCTAACAATCCCCACTATTTTTGTGATTGGTCACCATAAACATGTTCTTCTCATTAGGATTAATGACAGTGGTGCTTTGGTTTAGGAAGAAACATTTTCCTTGGAACCAAAGTTCTTCTGTCAAACTAGACAAACATGGATATTTGAAATAATCTCTATTCTTTTTATGATTGGCCACAATAAACTTGTACTCCCCATAGGGATATATGATATTGATGTTTTGCTTTCATGGGAAAAGCGTGTCTTTCTACCATTTTCCTTAGAATCAAAGTTCATCTATCAAATAACACAAACATAGATACTTGTAATAATCTCCACTATTTTGGTGATTGGCCACCATAATGATTTTTTTTCTCATTGGATACATGATATTGGTGCTTTGGTTTAACAAGAAAAGGTTTTCTTCCACTATTTTCCTTAAAATCAAAGTTAATCCATCAAATGAGACAAACATAGATATTCAAAATAATGAAAACTAATTTTGTGATTAGCCACCATAAACTTGTTATATGCATTAGGATACTTGACATTGGTGCTTTGGTTTTGCAAGAAAAGCTTTTCTTTTTGCCATTTTGCTTAGAATCAAAGTTTATCCATTGAATGAGACATACATGGATACTCATAATAATCTCCACTATTTTTTATGACTAGCCACTATGAACATGTTTTTCTCATCGGGATACATGATATTGGTGCTTTTGTTTTTCCAAGAAAAGTTTTTTTTTCCCTTACTTTCCTTAGAATCAAAGTTCATCTACTGAATGAGACAAACATAGATAATCATAATAATCTCCACCAATTTTATAATTGGCCACCACAAACATGTTCTTCTCTGTGGGATGCATGATTTGGTGCTTTGGTTTCACAAGAAAAGATTTTCTTTGCACAATTTTCCATAGAGTCAAAGTTTATTTGTTGAATGAGACAAACATGGATACTTGAAAAAATCTCCATTCTTTTTTTGATTGGCCATAATAAATATGTTCTCCTTATTGCAATATACGACATTGATGCTTTGCTTTCACGTGAAAATCTTTTCTCTCCACTGTTCTCCTTAGAATCAAAGTTTGTCTGTCGAATGAGATGAACATGGATACTTAAAATAATCTCCACTAATTTTATGATTGGCCACCATAGACTTGTTATACTCATTGGGATACATGACATTGGTGCTTTCGTTTTGCAAGAAAAAGCTTTTTTTCATCATTTTCCGTAGAATCAAAGTTTATTCATCAAATGAGACAAAAATGGATACTCATAAGAATCTCCTTTTTTTTTTTTGTGATTGGTCACCATGAACATGTTCTTTTCAGTAGGATATATGTTTCTCATTGGGATACATGATATTAGCACTTTGTTTTCACAAGAAAAGCTTCTATTTCAACCATTTTCCTTAGAATCAAAGTTCGTTGTCAAATGAGAATAACCTCGATACTCATAATAATCTCCATTACTTTTGTGATTGACCACCATAAACATGTTTTTCTCATTAGGATACATGATATCGGAGCTTTGGTTTTGCAAGAAAAGCATTTCTTTCCACCATTTTCCTCAAAATCAAAGTTCCTCTACTGAATAAGACAAACATGGATACTAATAATAATCGCGTTTATTTTTGTGAATGGCCACCACAAACATGTTTTTCCCATTAGATACATGACGTCGAGGCTTCAATGTCACAAGAAAAGCTTTTTTTTCTTCCATTTTCCTTAGAATCAAAGTTCATTTGTAAAAAAGGACAAACATGGATGCTTGCAATAATCTCCACCAGTTTTATGATTGGCCACCATGAACCTATTCTTCTTATTGGGATGTATGATATTAATGCTTCGGTTTCACAAGAAAAGCTTTTTTTTCCACCATTTTGCTTAGAATCAAAGTTCATCTGCCAAATGAGACAAACATCGATACTTGAAATAATCTGCATTATTTTTGTGAATTGCCATAATAAACATGTTCTCCCCATAAGGATATCAGATATTAATGCTTTGCCTCACAAGAAAACCTTTTCTTTCAGCCATTTTCCTTAGAATCACAGCCCGTCTATTGATTCAAACAAACATTAATACTCATAATAATCTCTTGTATTTCTATGATTGGCCACCATAAACATATTCGTCTTATTCGATACATGATATTGGTGCTTTGGTTTCATAAGAAAAGCTTTTCTTTCCACCATTTTCCTTGGAATCAAAGCTTGTCCATCGAATAAGACAAATAGTACTCATAACAATCTCCACTAAGGATACATGATATTGGTGCTTCGAATTCACACTTTTCTTTCCACCATTTTCCTTGGAATCAAAGTTTATTCATTGAGTAAGACAAACATAGATTCTTGAATTAATCTCTACTCTTTTTTTGATTGGCCATGATAAACATGTTCTCCTTACTGGGTTATACGTTATTGATGCTATATTTTCACGTGAAAATTTTTTCTTTCCACCATTTTCTTTAAAATCAAGGATTATCCCTCGGAAGAGAGAAACATCAATACTCAAAATAATCTCCTCTATTCTTATGATTGGACACTTTAAACATGTTCTCCTCATTGGAATACATGTTATTGGTGCTTCAGTTTTGCAAGAGAAGCGTTTCTTTCCACTATTCTCCTTAGAATCAAATTTCATTTGTTAAATTAGACAAACATGGATACTATGAATAATCTGGTCTCTTTTTTTGACTGGCCACAATAAACATGTTCTCCCTATAGAGGTATATGATATTGATGCTTTGCTTTCATGAGAAAAATTTTTCCTTCCATTATTTTCCTTAGAATCAAAGTTTGCTAGTCGAATGAGACAATCTTGGATACTCGTAATAATTTCCACTATTTTTGCAATTGGCCACTATAAACATGTTCTTCTTATTAGGACACATGACATTGCTACTTTGGTTTCCTCATAAAAGCTTTTATTTCCACCATTTTACTTAGAATCAAAGTTTATCCAATGAATGAGACAAACATGGATACTCATAATAATCTCCACTATTTTTGTGATTGGCCACCGTGAACATGTTTTTCTCTTGGCATACATGATGTTAGTGCTTTAGTTTTGCAAGAAAAACTTTTCTTTCAATCATTTTCTTTGAAATCAAAATTCATTCATTGAATGAGACAAACATGGATACTTAAAGTAATCTTTGCTATTTTTGTGATTGGCCACCATGAGCATGTTCATCTCATTGGGATACATTATATTGGTGCTTTTCTTTCACAAAAAAAGCTTTTTTCTAGTTCATCCATTGAATAAGAAAAACATGGATACTTGAAATAATCTCCATTTTTTATGATTAGCCACAATTAACATGTCCTCATCATTGGGATATACGATATTGATGCTTTGCTTTCATGAGAAAAGTTTTTTTTTCAATCATTTTCCTTAGAATTAAAGTTCATCTGTCGAATGAGACAAACATGGATACTTGTAATAATCTCCACTAATTTTATGATTAGCCACCATTAACATGTTCACCTCATTGGGATACATGATAGAGGTGCTTTGGTTTCAAAAGAAAAGCTTTTCCTTCACCATTTTCCTTAGAATCAAAGTTCATTCATTGAATGAGACAAACATGGATGCTCATAATAATGTCCACCATTTTTGTGATTGGCCACCATAAACTTGTTCTTCCTATTACCATACATGCTATTGGAGCTTTGGTTCAGTAAGAAAAGCTTTTCTTTCCACTATTTTCCTTAGAATGAAAGTTCATCTGTCGAACGAGACAAATATGCATACTCATAATGATCTGCAATATTTTTGTGATTGGCCACCACAAACATGTTTTTCTTGTTGGATACATGATATTGGTGCTTTGGTTTCACAAGAAAAGCTTTTCTCTCACCATTTTCTTCACAAGAAAAGCTTTTCTCTCACCATTTTCCTTAGAATGAAAGTTCATTTATCAAATGAGACAAACATGGATGCTCATAATAATGTCCACTATTTTGTGATTTGCCTCAAAAAACTTGTTCTTCCTATTAGCATACATTCTATTGGAGCTTTGGTTTCACAAAAAAAAGCTTTTCTTTCTGCCATTTTCCTTGGAATGAAAGTTCGTCTGTCGAATGAGACAAAGAAGGATACTCGTAATAATCTTGACTAATTTTGTGATTGGCCACCACAGACTTATTCCATTATTTAGGATACATGACATTAGTGCTTTGGTTTTGCAAGGAAAGCTTTCTTTCTAGCATTTTGCATGCAATCAAAGTTCATCTACCGAATGAGATACATGGATACTCATAATAATCTCCTTCATTTTTGTTGTTGGCCAACGTGAACATGTTCTTCTCACTAGGATACATGGCTTTGGTGCTTTTATTTTGCAAGAAAAGCTTGTCTTTCCACCATTTTCCTTAGAATCAAAGTTTATCCATTGAATTAGACAAACATGGATACTCATAATAATCTCCTCTATTTTTGTGATTAGCTAACATGAATATGTTCTGCTCATTGGGATACATGATATTGGTGCTTTTGTCTCGCAAGAAAAGCTTTTCTTTTCTCCATTTTCCTTAGTATCAAAGTTTATCTGTTGAATGAGACAGACGTGGATACTCGTAACAATCTTCATCAGTTTTGTGATTGGCCACCATAACCATGTTCTTCTCATTGGGACACAAGACATTAGTGCTTTGGTTTCACAAGAAAAGCTTTTCTTTCCACCATTTTTCATAGAATCAAAGTTCATCCGTCGATTAAGACAAACATGGATACTCATAACAATGTTAACTATTTTTGTGATTGACCATCGTGAACATGTTTTTCTCATTAGGACACATTATATTGGTGCTTTTGTTTTACAAGAAAAGCTTTTTTTCCACCATTTTCCTTAGAATCAAAGTTCATCTGTTGAATGAGGCAAATATGGATATTCATAATAATCTCCACCAGTTTTGTGATTGGCCACTATAAATATGTTCTTCTCATTGGGACTCATGACATTGCTGCTTTGATTTCATAAGAAAAGCCTTTTTCCCCCATTTTACATAGAATTAATGTTCATCCGTTGATTGAGACAAACATGGATACTTATAATAATATCAACTATTTTTGTGATTGGCCACCGTGAACATGTTTTTCTAATTAAGATATATGATATTGGTGCATTTGTTTCACAAGAAAAGCTTTTCTTTCCACAATTTTCTTTAGAATAAAAGTTCATCCATTGAATGAGATAAGCATGGATACTCATAATAATGTCCATTATATTTGCGATTGGCCACCATAAACTTGTTCTTCCCAATATCATACATGCTATTGGAGCTTTGATTTTACAAGAAAAGCTTTTTTTTGCACCATTTTCCCTAGAATTAAAGTCCATCTATTGAATGAGACAAACATGGATACATGTAATAATCTCAACCAATTTTGGGATTGGCCACCACAAACTTATTCTACTTTTTAGGATACATGACATTAGTGCTTTAGTTTTGTAAGAAAAGCTTTTCTTTTCATCGTTTTGCTTACAATCAAAGTTCATCCATTGAATGAGACAGATATGGATACTTATAGTATTGTCTTTCATTTTTGTAATTGGCCAACATGAACTTGTTTTTCTCACTAGGATTCATGATTTTGGTGCTTTTGTTTCGCAAGAAAAGCTTTTCTTTCCTTCATTTTCCTTAGAATCAAAGTTTATCCATTGAATGAGACAAACATGGATACTCATAATAATCTCCTCTATTTTTGTGATTGGCCAACATGAATATGTTTTGCTTATTGGGATACATGATATTGGTGCTTTTGTTTCACAAGAAAAGCTTTTCCTTTCACCGTTTTCCTTAGTATCAAAGTTTATCTGTTGAATGAGACAGACATGGATACTCGTCACAATATCCATTAGTTTAGTGATTGGCCACCATAAACATGTTTTTCTTATTGGGACACATGACATTGGTGCTTTGGTTTCGCAAGAAAAGATTTTCTTTCCACCATTTTACATAGAATCAAAGTTCATTTGACGATTGAGACAAACATGGATACTCGTAATAATATCAACTATTTTTGTGATTAGCCACCATGAACATGTTTTTCTCATTGGGATACATGATATTGGTGATTTTGTTTCGCAAGAAAAGCTTTTCTTTCCACCATTTTCCTTATAATCAAAGTTTGTCCATTAAATAAGGCAAACATTGATACTTATAATAATCTTTACTAGTTTTGTGATTAACCACCATAAACATGTTCTTCTCATTAGGACACATGATATTGGTGCTTTGATTTCTCAAGAAAAGCTTTTTTTCCACCATTTTACAAAGAATCAAAGTTCATCCATCGATTGAGATAAATGTGGATACTTGTAATAATATCAACAATTTTTATGATTGGCCACTATGAACATGTTTTTGTAATTGGGATACAAAATATTGGTGCATTTGTTGCATAAAAAAAGCTTTTCTTTCCATAATTTTCCCTAGAATCGAAGTTCATCCATCGAATGAGACAAACATGGATACTCTAATAACGTCCATTATTTTTGTGTTTGGCCACCATAAACTTGTTCTTCCTATTAGCATACATGCTATTAACGCTTTGATTTCGCAAGAAAAGCTTTTCTTTCCACTATTCTCTTTCGAATCAAAGTTCATCCACCAAATAAGACAAACATGAATACTCATAATAATCTCACCAATTTTGTGATTGGCCACTGTAAACTTGTTATACTCATTGGGATACATGACCTAGGTGCTTTGGTTTCGCAGGAAAAGCTTTTTTTTCCACCATTTTGCTTAGAATCAAAATTTATCCGTCGAATGAGATAGACATGGATACTTATAACAGTTTCCTCTATTTCTATGATTAGCCAACATGAACTTGTTCTTCTCACTAGGATACATGATTTTGGTGCATTTGTTTCACAAGAAAAGCTTTTCTTTCCACCATTTTTGTTAGAATCAAAGTTAATCCGTTGAATGAGACAAACATGGATATTCGTAATAATCACCTCATTTTTGTGATTGAGGATAACATGAATATGTTCTGCTCATTGAGATACTTGATATTGGTGCTTCTGTTTCACAGGAAAAGGTTTTCTTTCTACCATTTTCCTTAGAATCAAAGTTCATCTATTGAATAAGACAAACATGGATACTCATAACAATCTCCACTAATTTTGTGATTGGCCACCATAAACATGTTCTTCTCATTGTGACACATGACATTGGTGCTTTGGTTTCTCAAGAAAAGTTTTTCTTTCCACTATTTTACATAGAATCGAAGTTCATCCGTCGATTGAGACAAACATGGATACTCGTAATAATCTCAACAATTTTGTGATTGGCCACCACAAACTTATTCTACTCTTTAGAATACATGACATTGGTGCTTTGGTTTCGCAAGAAAAGCTTTTCTTTCCACCATTTTGCTTAGAATCAAAGTTTATCCATTAAATGAAATAGACATGGATACTCATAATAATCTCCTCCATTTATGTGATTGGCCAACATGAACAAGTTCTTTTCATTGGGACACATGACATTGATACTTTGGTTTCACAAGAAAAGCTTGTTTTCCACAATTTTACGTAGAATCAAAATTCATCCATCGATTAAGACAAACATGGATACTTAAAATAATATCAAATATTTTTGTTATTCACCACCAAGAGCATGTTTTTCCCACTGGGATACATGATATTGGCGCTTTTGTTTCACAAGAAAAGCTATTCTTTCCACCTCTTTTCTGAGAATCAAAGTTCATCCATCGATTAAGACAAACGTGGATACTTGTAATAATATCAACTATTTTTGTGATTGGCCACCATGAACATGTTTTTCTTATTGGGATACATGATATTGGTGCTTTTGTTTCGCAAGAAAAGCTTTTCTTTTCACTATATTTGTTAAAATCAAAGTTCATCCATCCAATAAGACAAACATGGATACACGTAATAATCTCCATTATTTTTGTGATTGGCTACCATGAGCATGTTCTTTTCATTTGGATAGATGGTATTGGTGCTTTTGTTTCGGAAGAAAAGCTATTCTTTCCACCATTTTTCTTAGAATCAAAGTTTACCTATTGAATAAGACAAACATGGATCCTTGAAATAATCTCCATTCTTTTTTGTGATTGGCCACAATAAACATGTTATCCTCATTAGGATATGCAACATTAATGCTTTGCTTTCATGAGAAAAGTTGTTCTTTCCATTATTTTCCTTAGAATTAAGTTTGTCCGTTAAATAAGACAAACGTGGATACTTGCAATAATCTCCACCAATTTTGTGATTGGCCACTGTAAACATGTTCTCCATATTGAGATACATGATATTGATCTTTTGATTTCATAAGAAAAGCTTTTCTTTCCATTATTCTCCTTAGAATCAAAATTCGTCCGTCAAATCAGATAACATTGATGCAAGAAATAATCTTCATTCTTTTTGTGATAGGCCATAATAAACATGTTTTCATCATAGGGATGGGTGATATTGATGCTTTCCATTCGTGAGAAAAGCTTTTTTTCCACTATTTTCCTTAGAATCAAAGTTCATCTGTCGAATGAGACAAACATGACACTTATAATCATCTCCATTATCTTTGTTATTGGCCACCATGAACATGTTCTTCTAATTGGGGTACATGATATTGGTGCTTTTGTTTCACAAGAAAAGCTTTTATTTCCATCATTTTCCTTAGAATCAAAGTTTATCCATTGAATATGACAATCATGGATACTCGTAATAATCCCTGCTAATTTTGTGCGTGGCCACATTAAACATGTTCTTCTTATTGGGATACATGATATTAGTCCTTTAGTTTCATAAGAAAAGCTTTTCTTTTCGTCAATTTCCTTGGAATCAAAGTTCATTCGTCAAATGAGATAAACATGAATACTCATAATAATCTCCACTAATTTTGTGATCGGCCACCATAAACATGTTCTTGTCATTGGGATATATGATGTTAGAGCTTTGGTTTTACAAGAAAAGCTTTTCTGTCCACCATTTTCCTTAGAATCAAAGTTTATCCATGAAATGAGACAAACATGGATACTTGTAGTAGTCTCCACTATTTTTGTGATTGGCCACCATGAACATGTTCTTCTAATTGGGATACATGATATTGGTGCTTTTGTTTTATAGGAAAAGCATTTCTTTTTGCTATTTTCCTTAGGATCAAAGTTCATCCATTGAATGACACAAACATGGATGCTCATAGTAATCTCTACTAATTTTGTGATTGGCCACCATAAACCTATTCTTCTTATTGGGATTGATGATATTGGAGCTTTGGTTTTGCAAGAAAAGCTTTTCTTTCCACCATTTTGCTTAGAATAAAACTTTATCCATTAAATAAGACAAACATGGATACTTGGCATAATCTCCACTCTTTTGTTGATGGCCATAATAAACAAGTTCTTCCTATAAGGATATATGATATTGATTTTTTGCTTTCTCGAGAAAAGCTTTTCTTTTCACCATTTTCCTTAGAACGAAAGTACATCTATTGAATGAGACAAACATGGATACTCATAATAATCTCTACTATTTTTGTAATTGGCCACCATAAACAAGTTTTTCTTATTAGGATACATGATATTGGTGCTTTAGTTTAAAAAGAAAAAAGAAAAATCTTTCCACCATTTTCCACGGAGTTAAAGTTCATCCATTAAATAAGGCAGATCTGGATACTCATAATAATCTCCACTAATTTTATGATTGCCTGCCATAAACATGTTCTTCTCATTGGGATACATGACATCAGTGCTTTGGTTTCGCAAGAAAAGCTTTTTTTCCCACCATTTTCTTTAGAATCAAAGTCTATCTATTGAATGAGGCAAACATGGATACTCGTAATAATGTCCACTATTTTTGTGATAGGCCACCATAAATATGTTTCTCTCATTAGGATACATGATATTGTGTAGACACCTTATTTTGTCTGAGGTAATTTTTAGCAATCTGGAGCATAGACGTAAGAGGGGGCGATAGCTGTCGCCCAACGAAAAAGTATTTTGAGGATGTCAAGAAGGCCTAGGGATCATATCAAAGGTAAATGCTAAGATGTGGCATCAAATGACATAGTCTAAGGTATCCGGGGACAAAAGATATGAGAAAATTCACAATTTTACTTGAATGTATCGATACATGGTTCTCAT